>JAOVYW010003270.1:0-14213 GCA_025775045.1 Hiodon tergisus | reverse complement strand
ACTGAGGGAAGGAGGTTGTTGGCCAAGATCTCGCGATACATGGCCCCATCCATCCTCCCCTCAATACGGTGCAGTCGCCCTGTCCCCTTTGCAGAAAAACATCCCCAAAGAATGATGTTTCCACCGCCATGCTTCACGGGATGGTGTTTTTGGGGTTGTACTCATTCTTCTTCTTCCTCTAAACACAGCGAGTGGAGTTTAGACCAAAAAGCTGAAAATTTTGTCTCAGACCACATGACCTTCTCCCATTCCTCCTCTGGATCATCCAGATGGTCATTGACAAACTTCAGACGGGCCTGGACATGCGCTGGCTTGAGCAGGGGGACCTTGTGTGCGCTGCAGGATTTTAATCCATGACGGCGTAGTGTTATACGAATAGTTTTCTTTGATACTGTGGTCCCAGCTCTCTTCAGGTAATTGACCAGGTCCTGCCGTGTGATTCTGGGCTGATCCCTCACCTTCCTCATGAACATTGAGGAATATTGACGGAGTATTGAAGTTTATTATAGTATAGTATTGTATAGTGTCCCATCTCACAGTTGCAGGTTGACACCAAAATTTGGGTTTTACATTATTCTTGACAAAGGCTTTCCTACATTTTTTAAAGGGGTGCAGTGGATCTAATAAAATTAGTCGCTGTGTTTTCTGTAGCAGCAAAAATTAGGTGTGCTCATTTTACCCTATTGTGCGAAATATGAGAAAGATTGGGTGGAATGACTAGGTGTTTAATGCAGTTCATTGACAGATTAACACTAATTCACTATGTTCTTTTATTCCTGTAGTTCATTGTTTTTCTGAGAAAAAACTAAACAATATTGCATATCTTTGTACAGAAAAATGACTGAAGTAATTACATCAAGGTGTTTAATGAATTGTATTGCATTGTTCATTGGCTGCTCAGCTGGAGGGAGATTACATTTACCAGTGATAATTGGATAGTGTCTCCTCACTTCAGACTTATATTTTGCTGTGAGAAGTAGGCTTATCTGTACAAAATTGCATTGATTTACTACCAAACCACTTTGGACCTTGCATATGAACCAAGAAAACATTTGTCAACAATATTAACTATTACAGAGGATCTGTAGTTCCGATCATCTATTGTGATAGTAACTTGTACAATGAAGCTTTGAAAACACATTAGCAGAGAATCTGCGTTTGGTAAACATTGCTGATTAATATGATTGACATTTTTGGTTTCAGTAATTAAACTTTAAACAGCTGTTTACATTGGATTTAATTTCTACAGAAGTACAGTATGTAAAATGTTTCTTCATTAATATATAATTGATAAGTTTAATCAGAATTGTATTTTCATGAGGCTGCCTTTGGATAGAGCCAACTAGCTTGCAATAGCTCAAATGACAAGAATTGACGATAAATTTAGCTATAATGCTAGGGGATAGCTACATATCATAAATATACCTTTAATTATTGTTAGATGCAGCTCTAATACTCTAGATAACCTATTAAACCTGACTCGGGTACTCTAGCAAGCTTTGTTGTAAAACAGCTTAATTCAAGACATGAAATCTATCCATCTGGAGCTAGAAATCAGTCAACTCATGGGGTTAAAAATATGTGACCTAATATCATACATCTATCCCTGTCCCCCAGTATTAAACTTAGACCCCAATATGTCTGCATAAACTGAAGAATCCTGGATATACCACTGCATACTTTCAGTGAGAATAGGATTTTTTTTTAAATGGAATTATTCTCAACAATATTATTATATATTGAAATATTAATTGAATGAAATACTAAACTCGTAAATGTATATGATCTACAATGACAATAATTCTGCATGGATGAGGTTCTACATAGGCCCTATAATATCCAATATTTTTTTGACACTTACGCATGTCATATAACACAAAGTGATAACACAAATTCAAGGCGCACATTTAAATATTCCAAGTTGCTCCTGACAGTCCTTGCTGCTTGCTGGAGGACAGACAGTTTAGTACAATTATTTTGCTGGACAACAAAGGCTGCATTTGGTTTACAGCTGAGTAGTAGTCCATTGGTTTTCTGTTATCTGGTATTAAACACTTTGACTTGTCCTCATTTTAGTAGGAGGCTGCCTGGATGCTAGTGCAGTTTGTAGGGTTATCAAGGCACCACCAAAGACCAAAAACTTTAATGCTGCTAAATTTATTTTACTGGTTTTTCCCACCTTTTTCTAGTTTTATGAGGATAAGGTTTTGAGTCTATTTTTGCCTATTTATTTTTTGATTCTGGTTAGGCAGGGTGGAAGAGAGACACCACATCGAGGTATTGTTTTGCCATGTCCTATATTCTTATTTTGAAGTTTTGTTCACTCATTTGCCAATTGTAAAAACAATTAGGTTGCAAAAGTCTTTTGGCCACAGTATATGATTTTTCCCCAAGAAGGGGATCTGGCTTGTAGCAATCAAAACAATCCTATTCAACAAAGGAACAGGGTTTAATTAGCTTAATTCTAGTATTCTAGTATTATACACCAAAAGCCTAATAGCATTATTGTTCTATATCCACTTGCTTAATAGTTTTAACCCTTCATCGTGGAGTTAATATCCTTTTTTCTATCCCTGCAGAGCTTGAGTGAGCAGTCTGAATGATCCCAGCGAATGCATTCTTCTCTAGACATTTAAATTAATAAAGAATGTTAAAAAATAAAATAAATAAATAATATAAAAAGAACTGTTCAACAACAGAAATAGAACAGGTTGATGGAAAGTGTTTGTTTATTCCTGAACTATGTAAGAAATAAAGGCTTAGTTTCAGCTAATTCTGTTCAACTGAAGAGACGTTCTCTATTGGAATTTCCTTATCTGGCCAAAAAGCACTAACCAGAGGCATGAAATTCAAACCATTCTTGACTGAATATCATGAACACGTGTGACAAGGAAACCAACAAATGAGAGAACCTTTATTTAAAGTGCAGCTACTTTGGCCCAAAGTTTATATACTGAAGCTGGTCTGTGAAGGGTTCCACATGTTAGTGAACAAGATCAATCAAATACAATGTTTAATGAGGTTGAAGGCTGTGTTTATGCATTCAGAAAACTGGTGACGTTATTATTACCAATTGTTGCTTTATTAAGAACCTCTGGTTCAGAAATACGACACTATTAATAAACCCAGTAAAAGAATATAGCTGCAAACAGTAATGGGCTGTTCAAGCAGCTGAATCAAAACGTTTGTCTATTGAGGCCTTCCTGTGGACCCATGTTGCTGAAGTGAATGTTTGACATCACAGTCTCCAATGAGCTAGCAAGCAATGTTATTTGGTCTGTTTATCTAGCTAAAAGACTTAGGCACCCTAGCTTTTTTTAAAGTTTTTTTTTTACATAAATATACTCTTTGATGTTTATGTTTTGTCTTCTGCATTAGTGTGTTACTAGAAAAATAACTAATTTTAGATTTTCAAACACTATTTTTCCTAAAGAAGAGTAAGGAGTTCTGCAACAGATGGTTTTGCCTCCATAGAGCCCTGATCTCAACATCATCAAGGCTGTCCGTGATTACCTGGATAGACAGAAGCAAGCCAAACAAAGTCGGTGGAAGAACTATGGAATGTTCTCCAAGATGCTCTCCAAGATCCACCTGCTGATTGTCTTCTAAAACTGCACGACAGTTTACCTAAGAGAACTGAAGCTGTATTTAAGGCAAAGGATGGTCACACCAAATATTGAATTTTTTTGGTTGTTTTGGTGCCTGTTATAGTTTTTATTTAATATTTAGAAACTTTTAATTATTGGAGTTTGTCTTTTGGAATTTTTGTCCATTCTTCCCGACGAGCATTTGTGAGGTCAGACACTGATGTTGGACCAGAGGGCCTGGGTCGCGATCTCTGTTCTAGTTCATCCCAAAGGTGTTTGATAGGGTTGAGGTCCGGGCTCTGTGCGGGCTAGTCAAGTTCTTTCTCACCAAATATATCCAACCATGCTTTTATGGACCTTGCTTTGTGCACTGGTGCACAGTCATGCTGGAACAGGCCTTCCCCAAACTGTTTCCACAAAGTTGGAAGCATTGAATTTTCCAAAATGTCTTGGTAAGCTGAGGCATTAACATTTCCCTTCAGTGGAACTAAGGCGCCAAGGCCAACCTCAGAAAAACAACCTCATAGCATTATCCCTCCTCCACAAAACTTTACATTTGGCACAATGTAGTCAGGCAAGAAATGTTCTCCTGGCATTCGCCAAACCCAGACTCATCCATCAGACTGCCAGACAGAGAAGTGTGATTCTTCATTCTACAGAACACGTTTCCACTGCTCCAGAGTCCGGTGGTGGTGTGCTTTACACCACTCCATCCGACGCTTGGAATTCTGCTTGGTGATGTAAGGCTTGCATACAGCTGCTCGACCATGGACACCCATGCCATGAAGCTCCCAGTGCACAGTTTTTGTGCTGATGTTAATGCCTTAGGAGGTTTGGAACTCTGGAGATATTGATTCAGAAGAGCACTGGCGACTTTACGCACTATGCGCCTCAGCACTCAGCAACTCCGCTCTGTAATTTTACGTGGTCTGCCACTTTGTGGCTGAGTTGCTGTGGTTCCTAAATGATTCCACTTTGCAATAGTACCACTTACAGTTGATCGTGTAATATCTAAGAGGGTAGAAATTTCACAAACTGACTTTTTGTGAACTGTGGCATCCTATTACAGTACCACGCTCGAATTTAGTGAGCTATTATTTAGCTTCTGTTCAGTTTAACACTAATTCACCATGTTCTTTTATTCCTGTAGTTTATTTGTAGTGACAGCTGTAGCATAATGTTAAGAATCCCCTTTCCGACCAAGCGTTATGTGAAGCATATATTTTGTTATCTCACGTTTGTGATCGTTTTCAGTAATCATTTTAAGTTACACTTAATAAAGACACTTTAGAGTCTGACATGCCTTTAGTCCATGTCACTATAATAAAGAATATGTAAAAAAAAATGTAATTTAAATTTTTCTTTTGAATAGTCTGTGCAGGGAGAAAAAAAACATTTAAAATAGTTCAATTATTTTTGGTGATTCACACGTAGAATATATTATCTCTCCTTTTTCTTTTCTTTTTCACTTGAACTTTTCTGCTTTTTGTAAATACTAGCCATGTGCTGCCTTCTTGGTTATTGTTCGACAGCAGTATCAGATTAAACACATGCCAACAGATTTCGGCCTCTATTGCAAATATGTTTAATTAAATGTACTTATGGGGTACTTCAATTTACTGGAAAATATTGCTTCATTTTGCTTCATTGTCATGTCAGCATTTTGTCTCTCTAATTCCAAATGCATTGCCCCATGTAGAAATACAAGACAAAGTAATTTAGAATATATGTGATTTGGTTTCAATCAGGCATTTTACAATATAAGTAATTTAGGACTTTGTACCTAGAGTATACGTAATCAAGTTGGTGTGAATAGGACTTACAGTTCATGAGAAGAATATCCACCATGATGGACTTTATGGGTCCCTGAAGACTGAATTAAACTAATGATTGATACAATACTAGAAATGTAGCTAACAGCCCAGAAATATCTTTCACTGCATAAAAACCATCGAAACATTCGAAAAAAAGTGGCTTCTGTCAATTTATGACAAAGTGCTATTATCTATGCTATTGCCCAAAACGTCCTGATTTAATTTAATCGTCCTTGTTTTTTGTGTACAATACATCTCTTGCTAAAAAATATCCACCTGCTTCTGGCAATGCCCCATTTGCATTTAAGGGAATATACAAAAAATCTAACATTTAATTCATGTTTTTTTTTCTTTTTTTTCCTTTTGGTCAGTAAACCTTGCAATAGTGTTTGGCTAATCATTTGGAAGTAGATTATAAAAATTATTAAAACTATTTGCATGTTGAATTGTATAACTGCAAATATATTATTCTTTACCTATTCCTATTCCTATTCCTAAAATTATTATTGTTATTTTATTTTCTAGTGTCTTGAATAAATGTATTGTATTCCAGTATTGTGGGAAAATGTACTTTGGTTGATGGTAAATGCCTACTGTAACTGGACTGTATACAACTGTGTGATTTATCAAAATCGCATTGCAATATTGCAGTTTTTCTAAACAACGTCAGTCTTCTTGTTCATCATTTATTGAAGGTGACATGCATACAAAGCCGGTAGAAATGTTCAAGACCTGTTTGTGGATAGAGGACATTTATTACTTCTAAAGATTTACACGTCACCTTGTTTTCATGAATCTTTGATAACAGGAATGAAATACAGATTTTTTGGAAAATGCTGTATCATTATTATTTTTATTTTTTTTATTTTTTTTATTCAATAGAACATTGTTATTGTAACTTTGTTTAATCATTTAACAAGATAATGCACTTTGTCTGGTCAAAGTGGTTAAAATACTGCTTCAAAATATCTGTTTATTTATTAAATAATTTTTTATTGTTTCTTTTCCATGTCGAAAATGAATTAGCTTGGTGGTAATGAAATTTGCTTTCAAACTGAACAGTTTGTAGGGGCTATTCTTAAAAAGCTTAGAAAGATAGTGTGTGAAGGGGAGAGGTGAGTGATTACTGGTGAAATACAGTAAAACCCTGATTATCCGACTTATGCGAGGGGATGGCTGGGTCGGCCAAGATGTCGGAAAAGGCACACTGGTTATGTACCCATTGTTAAATCTGCTACGAACAATGGCGTAACCCCCAAGGAGCCAGGAGCAAAGGCCCTTGATGTAGTTTGGTGAGCTTATTCTCCTGCCAAGATGGATGAACCACATGTGGTTGTTATGGATGATGTTTCAAGCATCAGGTCAGAAATTATTTCACCAAGTTTGAAAAGAAGATATAGAATCAAGTCTTTTTATAAATAGTTTATAACGTAAATAGTCTAAGAATACAAACACAAATGCTGCTTGTTAAAGAAAAAAAATCAAGCTCTCACCTATCAGCTAGAGACAAAAATCATTCTCAATGCAGACAGTGGGGATATATTTGGCCCCTGAATGTAATTGTAGATAAATAACTCTGGTTTGCATACAAGCTTTGGACCAAGGGCTTCACCTCAGGGGAGGATGGAACATAACTTAAATGCTGGTATCCTCTTGATCGTGGCTCAGTGATCTGATACCTTAGTTTAAGGAGACCTGTATCTCTTGTTAATCTGATTAGGGCTTGTTAAACCCCTGCACCAGCCAGTACACATGAAAACTCTTAAGTGGGATGCAATTAGTTGAATCCAGGGTTCGTTTGCATAAACACAGTCTTTATTCTATGCATAAGTGTAAGGGCTCTATTTCCCTCTTGGCACTAGCAGTACTTGCATGAGTGTGCAGGTGGATTAGGCAATTTTGTACAACACATTACGACGTGCATTATTTTGCGCTATTTTGGCCAGAATGGACATTTGAAGGACTACTTCAAATATCGACTTGCATTGACCGAGGTTTGGGTGAGACGGGGCATTAAAAAAAACAGTGCAGTGCTTTGGTCTCAGTTAGTTAAATAGATAGTTAAATAAAACTCACCCCTCCAGCAGTCAAGTGCAATATGTAACTAGGAGATGTGGAAGGCGAGATATGCGAGAAAGGGACTATAGACCACGCCAGCCTGTCTTCCTCTTCAGAGGAGGATTGTAATCAGATCTTGTAACTCCCCTGTTGTTGCTGTGTGCTGCTTGGTTGCTCATGGAGGATGAGCCTTCAGGTCCCTCCACATTCGCTGGCATAGTGGAGGTGACAACAGCTCTTGCATTCTTGCATAATGTTGGTCAGTCCAACATACAACGATGGCCGGCATCTCACAGTCAGCTGTCAGTTTGGCTGTACATGCAGTGACCTCGAGCCTAGTCCGAAAATGTGTACATTAACCTTCCATTAACACCTGAGATTCAATAGTGAATCTTAAGGGTGTCCACTCAATTAATATCCAGTTGGCTTTGGATGCAAGCTGCTGGGTGACACATGTTTTTGAAAATTATCCTGGTTCTACACGTGAGAGTTTAATCTTGGTAAACTTTGCATTTGAAGGACATCTGTTACTGGATAGGAGACTGTTAGGGGACAATGACCATCCATTAAAATTTTGGCTGTTAACCACATATATTATTTACAACATAGGTTTACTAGGGCAAGATTGGGTCATTGAGTGCACATTTGGAATGTTAGAAATGTATTTCAGATGAGTGAAAACCATAAACAAGGGTTGTTTTTTTAAATTTTATTAATGCTTTCTTATTTATTGGTGATCTTTTTATGTATATTCGTGTGACCTGCTTAGGTAGTCCTCTGCCTTTCTGCTGCTATGCAAAACGGCTTAGTTTTATGTCTGGTTATTCCTCCATTAACAACAAGTTGGTGCATAAAATGTGTTCTTTGTGTCTGCAGGATGTTATCTGGTTTAACACAGAGCTAGGATTTCATATTTACAAAATCCAAATCCTCTCCAAACCGACAACATGGCCAAGTCTGTATGGAAAATTGTTTAATAAGTTAAATTTCAATATATAATAACTTCACCAAAGTCTTAATGACATGTTTTTATAAGCCGCTGCTCTCAGGATTATGGCGATTCTCCCTGTCTTTCTATCGGTGTGTGTTTCTGTCCTCCTGCTCCTGCTTCGCTCCTCTGCGGACTCTCCCAAACTGAGAGCCCCCACTGAGAAAACCATGATGATAATGAAGCCTACTAATTGCCTTAAATCCCAGCAGGTGTCGACGAGCATGCCCAAGCTTCTCTCACACGTGTCCATAAGAGAAACGCATGCCACACGCCACCCCCACAAGAACAATGTCAGGGTGTGTCCGCCCCATGGCCAATAGCCACGGTTTTGTCAATGGGTGGATTTTTTGTCCCTTACCAGATACTGTACCTCCCTCTGTTCAATAGCACATTTGCCGGGTTTTGAGTGTTCTCCACACCCCTCAAAGAACCCAGGACGACCCTCAGAGGGTGCATGTCGATAACAATGTCATCAATGTAGGCTACTGCACATGTGCTGTGGAGCCAGAGTAGCCTGCTCATGAGTTTGGAAGGTAGCGAGAGTGATCCGTGCACAGCGAACAGCAAAGTGACATCAGGGTGGAGAAAGACATTTTTCATCTTTAGATATATGTGACAGGGGAATCTGCTAAAAAACCTTGAATCAAATGTTTAGTAAAAGCGAGCAGCGCCTAACCGGTCTAACAGCTCATCCACCATCAAGGCATGAGATTAACATCAAACTTCGAATCCTTCCTGTGGTCAACACAGAAGCTCACCAACCCACCTGGCTTCAGTACCAGAACCACTGGAATGCAGCAATCACTATGCCCTCGGTTATTGCCTAGTGATCCTCCAGGGTCAGCCCCACCAGCCCGAACACAGCTTGACGGACAATGTTGGACTCCGTTGGTTGCCTTCTTTAACTCCTGGAAGGGTCCCCAGGACACTCCACAGTCATTGGCAGGCTGAAGTGGTCCGCTCAAACATTTCAAGGGAGTTTTGGGGTTGTCATCTGGACCCATCTTGTTAATAGGTAAGTTCAAAGCTGGGGCTGGCTCAGGGCCCCGGTTTTGGGCTTCCCGTAGCTGTAGCAGTTGGCCCATGGTAAGGCCTGTCAGCGGTTTGGGCAGCGCGCTCTGCTTGGAGGTTTTCCTATTGCTTGGACCTGATGTTGTTGCGCCTGCATCCTGATAAGCTACTGGACAAGCTGTGCCAATGACAGGTCCCTGGTTTTGGCACCACTGACACACTCTGTGTGTGCATGACTGGGCAAAGATTGGAGCCACTCAGGTGTTCATTATTATTATTATTATTATTATTATTATTATTATTAGCATCAAGTAAAAATAATGATAGCCTGGGAGTGGGTAGGCTTTTTGATCTTAAAGTTATCCAGTCTTACTTCCTATGTAACTCACAAACCTTAGTGGTTATCTTAGTGGTTAGTCTGGTCTTAATGAAAGACAGCTTTATGGAACTGGCCCTACGTGTTTTACACTGTATCGTGTGTTAGGTAGTTAGAATTTGGAGTCTTTTCTTATGGGCATCACTGCCAATATGGAAAATAATAATTTGTCCTTGAGCAGAACATCATTATGATCTGAAAAATAAATAAATAAACGAACAAAAGCCATTCAAAATGAACAAATTCATTAACAGCTGCTGCTGTCTACAACGCAAACATATGCCGGCGTTTACTGATATTAAGGATATTAAGCTACCTATTTACACATATTGATGCTGAAATCAATCAGTATGACATAAAATAACATTGAGAAATAATTGAGAAACAATATTATATTGTTTTTGGGAGGTTTTTAAAACAAAATATTTACACTGAAAAGTTGAAAGTTAGTAATGTTTTCTAATTCCATTCCAATGAACACTGCCATCATCATCATCTGTGTCAAGTGTTATATCGAGAACCACACAAATGTTTGTCATAATTATTTCCATAACCCTTTAGATACGGTGTTTGCCCTAATTGTTTAAAATCTTTGTAGGACTAGATCATAGCGGGCACTGCACTTTTCCAATGTCCAATCCATTCAGCTAAATTGTCAGCAATTAAAACTCCTTTTGAAAATGTTCCAATTCATTCATGCTGTTTCCTGGGTAAATTAACCTTGACTTATGTAAATCTTCTCTATATCTGAGAGATGTTTATTTGAACCAATGTAGTAAATCATAAACTCAAGCTACACTGAAAACCAACGCATTCAATGTGATAAATTTGATAAATGTGATTTGACCGTATAGCAAATGTCCTTTTGCACATAGTTGAATTGTATTAATATGCTATTAACTTTGGTAAGGCCACCTAAACAAAAACCAAAGGCATGACTGGTATAATGCAGCATTTTAAATTGCTGAGGTACTTATCAGTGATGAACTGATGTGATAATTTATTACTTTTAAACAATACTGTTTTCATGGGAGGACTTGCAGTTCAGGTCTTGCACAAAATGTATTTGAAAATAATAAAGGCAAGGGTCTCATGTAAAAGACTTGGTATAGAAATTATCATGGTTCACCAGTAGTTTATATGTCAAACTTGGCTAACCTCCAAATGCACCGCCAAGAAATTTCACCCAGGAAAGTTGACTAAACAAAGCTTTGTCTGCCTTTGTTACCTCAACAGCCTGCCCTAATCGGCAACATTTCTACAAAACTTAATCTCTGACCTGCTTGCGCTTTGTGAGAGTGGTTCAGTCGTCTGACCTTTAACAGGAAAAAACAATCTAGTGAATATATTTCCGTTTCAGTAACCCCCCCCCTCTCATTTAGAAGGTTTGCTTATGGCTTTCTCGATTTTGTTTACATATGAGCAGGTGAATCCAGTAAGCACCTTATTATTATTATATATATATATATTGACTGTATTTAGCAGCACACAGTTCTTACATGTTCAGCTGGACTACTTTTTGACAGGGGTAAGTATAGCTCTGGTATCACTTTCTTATCGAAACCGGTTAAATAACTTAAAGGACTAAGTAACTTGTAAACTTCGCTCATTTGGTTTTTAGAGTAGCTTCTCAAGCACCCACTGTCCAGTCTTGAAATACCTGACATCCATTGTCACTGAATGAGAAAATATATGAGGTACATCACAGACCTGCAGGCATATTTATTATCCAGTCCCAGTGTATTATCTCTTTAGTTGCTGGTCAGCTTGCGTATTTGAATATGATCAATTTCAATTTTGAGTGTGGTCAAATTCATTTTGATCAACAATCGCGTCCTAAATGTTAAATTTCATTTAAAAAAAATGTTTTGGCCTAGAGAGACTGTTTCTGACCTTCATTTATTTAGTGGAATGTACACATACATACACTAGAACCCTCACACAACCCCAAAACTCGTATAAATATAATACATATTATATAATAAATGATGAATCATGAATAATACAACATATAAATATAAGCTATAAAAATTCTTTATAATTCAATTCATATTTAAACAATCCATATTTTAAATTAAATGCGCTAAAAATTGATGTATATTTTTTATTAAGAATAAGGTTATATATTTTTCTAAACTCAATTGCCCCAACAAAAGTCTAGTGAGAATGGATCACACAAGAGATAAATATATTAAGTGGTGCAGCCTGCAACGAAAAAAAAAACAAAAAAAAAACTACTACATATTTAGGAAAGTCAACAAACTTATACATTATTCATATCTATCTCTTTTTTTCCTCATAAGGGCTTGGATATCATTACCATCAGAAAAGACTGTAATCCACTCATAATTCATTCAGAATCAATTGTGCTATATACAAACATGCAAACGTCTATATTCCCATTATTACTATCCAAGTAATTATGGATTACAAGATTTGGAGTTAGCATACTTTTTTCACCAAATGAATTTGATTTTGAGCAGCTGATTAGTATTTAATGTTGCATTTGTTTTGTTTTTATATCATAATTTTAGATTGTTGAAATCTCTGCTTTAAAGTATCTTCCCAAAACATCATCAAATTCATTTTATTCTATGTTTAATTATTGTACAGTGAACATCTCTGTTTACAAAGTGGATATTGTCTCCAGATAATGCAATGGTCTACATTATTAAATATGTGTATTATATATGTATAATATATATATATATATATATATATTTTTTTTTTTACATAATATAGTCTCATTAAAAAAAGATTATTTTCTTCAGTGGAATCAAATGCTTCATTTTTTAATTATAATTTTCAGTTAGTTCCCCCCAACCCCAGTGACAGAAATTCTTACTTGGTAGTCTGCTCGGATTTTAACAGATACTCATAAACACAACTGTTATTTTTTATAAAGAAGAAGGCCAAGAAGATTCCTACGTGTGTGTGTGTGTGTGTGTGTGTGTGTGTGTGTGTGTGTGTGTGTGTGATTCTGGAGATTGGAAGGCTTCTGAACATACCTGGCTTGCTGTGTTTATGCTGTGTCATTTGTTTAACAGTATAAAATGCAATTATGGCTGCACACAGACCTGAAACAGCATTCATGTTTAGGTAACTGACCCTAAGTGACAAATAGGCTGATTCATTTAGACACCCTTAATCGACTTTACCACATGTTTCCTGCAGGCTTGTTTATAGGAACCTGCTCTGTTTTCAAAAAGGTTTTGTACTCACCAGGCAACTGTAGTATGTGGACCAAGTTCACATGACAAATGTTATATACAAGTTTCAAGCTAAGCTCTAAACAGGAATTACATACCTTTACTTTACATGTTTTTCACAGGGCAACTGCTTCATAGGGCCATTGCATGCACATAAATACTTAAGGCAGGGGTTCTCTGTCCTGGTCCTGAAGGCCCACTGTGACTGCAGGAATTCACTCAATCCGTTTAATTAAGCTCAAGTAATCACCAATCTAACTGATTAAGCATTTAGTCCCCATACAGAAGATGTCAGCCATTTTACAGAGATAACGAAAACCTCCAGGACCAGGATTGAGGACCACCAGCTTTCAGAACCATTTCTACACCGGATGATCTAGTGATCAGAAAATTGAGTTCAGTAGCTGTGCATACTGAAGGCAGCAAGTGTTGGTAGGCAATTCCCAAGTGGGAAATTTTACTGCCTGAAATAATCAGGTCTAAGACAACTTTGAATGTTATTTCTCTTAATTATATTAATTATTATTACAGTAACACTATTACAGTAGGTTTATTTAGCCAGCCACAGAGTTTCCGTATTTATGAGGAGGCTTGTGTAGAGTGGCACTTTAAGTCAGATTCCCTTAAAACTGTGGATACATTGTTCAGTGAGCCGTCAGGCTTACAGCAAATAGTGCATAAAAGCACAATAGTGTAAACTAACAAACACAGGGATGTCCCTCAAACTGAAAACTGCAAATGTAAAATATTATGCATACTGTAAATTTACTGTGTAATGTAAAAATGCATTGATTTATTTATTAAAGTACGGGTATACATTTAGAGCGTATGAGAATGCGGCATATTTATTGTGCCTGATGCATTGTGTGCTGTGTGTGGGCAGCATGGTGCATTTGGGAAGAAAACCTGCTTAAGTGATGAATAAGCCCCCTCAGTGGGGACTCCACGAGGCAGCGAATACAAGCACTGGGCCCAGACCCCTGCCAGGTTCCTACTTCATGTTGGGAGGTTGGGGGAGGTGTCTTCTCCTCCTTCACCCGCCCGCTCTGTGGAACTTCCATCTCCTCCAGTCGCATTGTCAGTAAGAAAGAAAGAAAGAGAGTGAAACACACGACAGCCTCTGTGCTGGGCCAGGCAAGGGTGGCTGGGGGGGGGGGGGGGGTGGCC
>JAOVYW010003269.1:0-14213 GCA_025775045.1 Hiodon tergisus | reverse complement strand
CTTAAATGTAAAACAACACTAACGTGTCCAGCATCTTAAAATAAATATAGAACAGAAAACAGTTGTACAGCAGTGTTTTAGTTACAAACGACATCCCTTTTCTTCATAGTGGTGACAATGGCAGTATTTCTATTATGTCTAAACCTAGATTACAAAGATTAAATCTAACTAGCAAGGTGGAGATTTCCAGACCAGATATCTAAAAAAGTAGTAAAATGTTTTGCAGACTTCCTCTGAAAAAAAGTAGAAGAGGGGCATTTGAGCGTTCCTTTTAGACATGACCAGAAATCACCCGCACCTCTTCAAGGTAGAGGTGCAGTAAATACCTGCCGAACCGCACCGCTTCAGGAACTTTCCATCACCCTAGATGGCTCGATGGTGTTGTCTGCACAGACTGTTAAGAATGTCCACGTCATGAGCAATGACAAGCTCTCTTCACACTACATTCAACCTCCCAAAGCGTATAATTATAAATGTTGGCAGTAGCTTTCCAGCAGGCTGAGAACACGCCGTATCCGAAAGCAGTTATCTGACCATATGCCCCTGCAAGCTCTTCTTGGCAGTTCTCCTGCTAGTCGTTCCTTCTAAGACCATACATCTTGGTCACATGTATTCTCTGCTCTGGTGTTTGTGGTGGAATGGACTCCCAGAAGAGTTACAACTGGTAAGTCACCTTCCCAGCGTCTACTCAAAACCCACCTTTCTGCACTTCCCCAAAAACCATTATGCTTCCCTCCTATCCAAGTTACTTCATGGACGGTTAATGAGTCTGTTGGTAATTGAATGTGCAGAGCTGGCCCACAGTTCTTTGGGGGCCCTATGTGAGATTTGGGTCATTCCTGTATTTTCATTTCACCGCTACTCAATATTTAACCTCTGCTGCACTGAAATTAAAGCATATGTACATTTAATCTAGAAGCATCTAGTGGAGGACTATAAATAGCAGTCTCTGGTCAGTGCCAGTATAGTGTTTAGTATTCATATTAAATTAAGCCCTGAACATATCAGATAGGCAGTTAGAAAACTACATCATTCAAACATGGGCTAGATTTTTGTTTTGAATCGCAGGTCTGCAGGTTTGTGTTTCCTCCTGATTATTGTTGCATAGATTGCAGGAATTGAAGCAGATAGCAATAGCATAGCAAAACGCACTGTAGAATCGCTAACAGCAAATTCAATTAAGGTGCATAAAGTACCTTGGCAAGCTTCCACGCAGCTCTTAGCTCAACTTGATATGGTAATTCATACAAGAATGCGTTGGCAATAGCTTTAATTCTTATTACTTTGGCCTAATATTCAATTTGCAACGTACTGTGTAGTGCTGTGTACCGTGCAGTTTTTAGAGGACCAAGCAATAAGACTTTCATGAAATTATATTATTTTTTACTTATTTACTAGTAAATTTGATTTATGCAACCAAGGAGCATGAAAAAAGTAAAAACTGTAATACAACAAGCTCAGAGAAAATGTACTTGGGCCTACTTGAATCTGTTAGCAATGATTAAAGAAATATTGAAACCAGTTAACTGCGTTAAGCAAACTTAATTGTTTCAAGGTGTTGAGCCTTGCTGCCAATCACCGGCAAAATTTGCTGCCACAGTTTATTTTCTGCTAATGCCACAATTAGTTTAAGTGTATAGGGATTTGCATTTTACAATAGCATGGCAATATTTCTGTACTAAACTGCTTTCAAATCGTTTTTTCTAGAAAATCATTTATTCTATGTTAATTGTACTTCAAACTGGTTCTTAATTCTTTTCTTTAACATTTTTGATGTAAATTGGCCTTATGATCTTTCACATATCTATCTTTCCACTGAAGTTTATGGTCATATAAAGTGTCCAAAAAATAACTGTTTTAGACTTCATTAACTGTCATAAAAACACTCAGAGAATAGGTACTGATAGGTATGCATTACAATAACCGATGATACGGGTGATCATCAGCTGCTTGGGCAGTGAGACACTAAAGGCCTGGGCATGGCAGTATTTAATGATTGCTGTGTGCCCAGGACAAAAAACAAGTAATCAAGGTCTGTAAAATTTTTACAGTCCTTGTAAGGAGAATCATGATCAAAGCGGAGAGCTGTGGTAAGAGAATTTAAGCTACTCACTCTGAATATCTTGATGATGACTACCTGAGTAGGGGTCACAATCACAAAAAAGAAATAAAGACATTCCAATAAAAAACTGAATTTGTTATCAAGGCCAGCAGGCAAGAGGAGCGAACTAACCATTAACTCTGGAGATGAAAACTAACCTTGAGGATTTACCTGAGGCAAATCACAATTAAGAGCAGTAGAAATGATTTGCACCAATTAGGCACAGACTAAAGCACAAGAGACAGAGCATAGAAAAAACACAGACGGGTGCATCTTTAACCACAGTGACATTTCATGGGACACTTCCATTCCTCTATATATGTCTTGTAATTTTGTTGGTTATAATATACAAATTTTTGTAACTGGTATCAATTAATTTTCCCTTGCCTGTTTTCATCCTGTGGAACAGTGAAGAGGAATGTCTTTGTTCTGTCGTCACAGGCTTCGGAATGCAGGCAGAGGGTACAATACTGGATTTCAACATAGACTTAATTTAAAGGTTCACGCACCGCACCAGACGGCAGACACAGTCGATAACAGTGAGCGCTGGGAGCCAAGGAGAGTCCTGTGCAGAGCACAGATGCTTGTAAGTATGTTCTGGTTGGGGTATATAATTGCATGGGGTCAGTTGTATTTATTTGCTGCTCTGCCAGTTGCTTTGAAGGCACTGAGTGGTATTTTAGCCCGAGGCACTTCTCGCCAGCGAAGCCTTCGGTATCTACATACGGCTGCGTGCGTAGAGGTTTGCTTTCCAGTAAGGCTGCGCTCTGCTATGGAAGTTCCCTCAGACTTCCCTGAGAGTGGTGCTATCATTTCCTGGAGCAGCAGCACAAATTCAGCACTGCCCTCTCATGCAGGGAAGGGCCCTCATTCCTGAGTGACCACAGGTTCCTTTCCTTTCCGGAAAAAGGGGCCCCCGGCCTCCACCCTGGTGAGCTCCCTCCTCTTCCACCCACTGTGCAGCTTCTGCAAGCCTGTGCCATTGGGCAGGGTGTGCGCCATTGACAGACTTTTTACTAAATCGTAATTAGTGGTAAACAAGAAGAATAATGTACTTTTTGGGAGCCACAGTTTTCTGAGACTTCTCAGAGTTTGCTTAGAAATGATTTCACAGGGTTCTGAGTGGTTGTGCTTATGGTCGAGGTTTTCTCAACACTCTGAAATGTAGTGCTTACACTCTGAGTGTGCTTACATTCACATTACACTTCAGAAACTGTATAGAGAACTGTATTCATTCAACGACTATAATAAAAAATAACTTAATGGGCAACTCAACACAAAAATCTGTGGTGATTTTTGCCACATGCGGCACTAATTTGATCAGAACATAATAGAATGTTACTATATAGCCCATATCGTTGTATATTTCAACAAATGCGACTAGAGGAAACCAACGCCTTAACGTGGACTTGGTTCAGTTAATTTAATCGATCTCAAGGACGTTTGACGCATTCACACTGAAGGGCAAACATGCTCAGAACATGAGTACAGTGTAAACAGGGCTGAGACACAAATAAAGATTGAATAACTGCTGTTGATCGGCTCCAGGATGGGCAGTCAGGACAAACTGCTAGTAAATGTGGTCCACATGAGGAGGCTTACAAAGGAGAAAATGTTGGACGCAATCGTACAGATTTATGTCCTTTTGTTTATGCCTGTTATGTTCCTGAAGAGTGGGAGTCATGATTCAGATGAAGTTCACCACTGTGCAGTCAATCAGCCAGCAGGAAAGTGACATGCTATAGCTAACACAACAAAGAAATTTCCTAAGCTAGGACATCACACGGGGAAAAAAGAGGTCATAGACGGACTAATTTGGATATAGGGATATCAATTTTATCTACGTGTTCGCTGTGTTGAATAATGACCGTAACATGCAGAAATAAGGACCAATCACAGTATGGCTATCACTTCGGTGCAGCCGAGGCTTCCCGGATCTGAATGTTTCCCACTGTGAAACTGTAGTAAAACTACACCCTCTCCTACTTCAGTTCTCTAACCCACAGGACAGGGAAATGCAGTAGACAATATACAACATACATTTGCATTAAAGGCAGGAGATTAATGGAAAAATCTTTGGGGAAGAAATGAGTAAACAAAGGCTCTGTGATTCCCGGCACTGCACATTCTCCCTTGTGTATTTATTGGAAGTCACATTCGCGCCATGACAAATGCCTCATGTCCGTTTGATCACACGGTTTGCTGATTACTGTAATAAAATAAAAACTGTATAAATGCTTTGGCAGCAAAAGTGCTTTTTCCCTCGCTGATTGTAAAATGTATAGCTTTAATAGGATATTGACTATTGCATACACAATGACATCACTCGCAGCCAATCAGCAACAATCTTTCACAGAGGAAGTAAGCAGCATGAATATAATTTTTATGCTATGTTATCAAAAAGGAACTAAACTGAATAAATAGATGGATTACTACATAAATCCCTAACATAGTATGATATGGGGGGGGGGGGGGTCTCATTTTGACCAGGACAGTTCCTCTATTTACCTCTAGAACACACACATCTAGTGCATGGGAAGGATGATTGCTTGCAAATTAATGACATGACCTGGTATGGTTTCAGTCCCATAAGGACGGGTGAGTCATACTTGTCTCCGAGGACGTATGGCCATTAATACTACAACTAATCTACATGTTTCAGCTTGTCCATCAGAGGCTTCTTCTATTTTTATGAGGTAATGTTTTTGCTGAGTTTCCGTGATATTTTAACTGAGCGTGAGTCCCTGGATGAAAAATTTACAGGCGGCATGTAAAGTTACTCAATGGACCCAATGTGAAATGATACAAATAGTACAGCGTTGCCAAAAATTTGGAGAACCCAGAAAGCTGCTACTTAGTTTAAATTACCCATCTGCTGTGAAACGGCTCATCCGGCCAGTTTAAAAGTTCCTCCTCGTGTTCTGGAGAGCAGTGGTGAGGGCGGATGTGCAGTCAGGCTCACACAAACAGCCTCGAGCTCTCCGTAACCTGGGGACTTCTCAATACCTCAGAATGCTTTGCTCTGCTCCTTACCAAATGTAAATAAACACAACTGGTAAATTTGGTATGTTCATACCTGTGTGCATGTAACCGTGTGAGTATTACCAGCAAAACCGATAAGCAGAGCGGTGCCCTTCAGACCCTTTCCACCTTAGAGCAATATGGGTTTACAACATGCTGCACCACAGCACTCCCTTGTGGCACCTCAATAAAATTTCAATAAGAAATAACAAAACTGAATGACCACTTATCAGTGTTTTTCTTTCCTACTATTCTGACTTGGGGAGCTTCTACCTTAAGTGTGTTAAACAAGGCTTTTAAAACACATGTTCCTTATAAGCATTGTTCCCTTAGGATCACAGTGATCGCGATGTCACTCACCTGTGTCCAAGGCCTGTCGGAGCTCGGGGGGCACAGAGGAGCCGGAAGGAGTCCTATAGAGAGGCTCCCCTTCCCACCCTGCAGCAGACGACAAGACAAACAGAAATGAAGGTTCTCATTCGCAGATCTTCATGTTTACAGCAGAAAAAACTGAGTATGTGTAGGTATACTTATAACACAGCGATGCGAACCATGGCTGTACTTGATTTATGTCCATTTTACTTTGATCAGCATAAAATATATATATATTTTTTAAAAACAATTTTACAGTTTTTTGTTTCTACTCTGATCCATGTCTGGAGGGTGCTCACCGTGTCTCTCCAGAGCCTCCGTTAGCTTCAGCACAACCACAGGAGCCAGGTCTGGAAATGTAGGCGGTTCAGGGAAGTTCACCTGGCCAGGAGAGTCTGCCAGAGGGGAGACAAAGTATACATAGGTAGTGTAAAAATCTAAAGCTACAGTTTATTTGTAGGGAAGAAATGGCAGAAAAAATTATTTAACAATAGTACTGTAGCTGTTCTAAGAAATTTCACAATACAGTTTTATCCTAAGCACCCTTGTCTGTCCAACTTTCTGTAGTACTAAAAAAACAAGCAAAATCAAACCCAAATGATAGCTTCTTACATATTCAGACACAATAATGAACCTCAAAACACTCCCCCTTTTTAGAAACACGTCATGAGAGAGTGAGGTTATGGCGAACGTTGATTTTCAGGACTTTGATGGATGACAAGGCATAGGTGACAAGGGGCCTATGCTTAACACGAGCTGGCTGTTTAAGAGCCTGTTTAAAAATACCACAAAAATAGCAAAAAAAAGGCACCAGCCTGACACGCATGACAAAACACTTGGCTCCAGGTAAAACACAATGCCTTATGTTCATAGAATACACCTCGTAGTGTGGCAGGAGAATTGAGGGTAAAAAACACACAAATGTTAGATCCAGGTTCATCACATAGTCATGCAGAATTATTCTTACCAGGTACATGTAGATTTGTGTCTCACTATAATTTATGTTTTTAATTAAAATGCCAAGAAAAAAATGGTTGCAATTATAGAGGAAATAAAAGAAATTTTTTTTTAGGACATTCCCAACAATTGGTAAACGCTCATCGACTGACATTTGCATAGCTAATCCTCACATTTGCATGAGATTACTGTTCAGTACTTGTCGGTTATCTTGTGAGAAAATTCCAGACTATTGCTGTAATTTCAATGGCCCATCCTGCTCATTCTTGTGTGCGTTCTAGCAAGCCGTCTTTGGTGACGGAAGTAATTATCCTTTATATATACCAGAGCTCGTGCAACTGACAATATCGGAATGACTTGCGCAGACTTATACATGTGCACACGCACACATATGCACACATGGACACACAGAGTTAATTTACATTCCAAAAATACTTTCACTGGGTAGATGAAATCCATGACGGCAGCTCTAAGCGCTTATATCCTTCTCAGTAAGTGTGCAAATGAGAGCTTTGCTCCACTTCATCTACTTACCTGGAATAAAGAACCAGTGGATTTAGGGGATTTAGCAACAACAAAGGGTTCTACAGCCCCTGTGAACCAATTATAACGCAGCTAATGTTCAGGAAGAAACCGAACTCTAATTTTTTTAAACATATAATAGAAATTATTAAAAAGGACTATGCTTTATTTTCTTCGCACAGACACGTTAATATTGTAAATACCAACTCTGAGACCTGGGATCATTCAACATATTGTACATTGAATTGCTCCACATTTCCTTCCATTTCCTCTGAGCCCAAGGATGGCTCATAAATGTGCAAACAGGCAAGAAGAGGTAACAGAATTTTAATTTGCCTGCTATTTGGTTCTCCTCGCGGTGCAGCGTCCTTCCCTGACAGGGGGAAGGAGAACAGATCTAGCAGACAATCACAGACTTACACGATCGGTCGTCAATCTGTGCGCCCCAAACTCAACAAAGGAGAACACATGGCAGGACGGGGAGAACAGCGGTGTGGTGGAATGTGGGCAATTTTCACCGCGGGGCGACAGCGTTTCCTACATCAATTGGAAAAATATTGCTCATTTATGTACAGTGCTTCAATTAAGGCCGCTGTCACAAGCCATCACTGTTGCAATTCATCACATCGAGAGG
This sequence comes from Hiodon tergisus, assembly GCA_025775045.1. Classification (NCBI taxonomy): domain Eukaryota; kingdom Metazoa; phylum Chordata; class Actinopteri; order Hiodontiformes; family Hiodontidae; genus Hiodon; species Hiodon tergisus. The sequence continues at coordinate 6,606 of JAOVYW010003269.1, read as the reverse complement.
CGCTTGATCACCCAAAGGGAGCGGGGAGGACCAAGCACAGGGTTTTTACAAGAGAGCACACAGTGAGTCAGATGGCAAGCACCTTCTTGACCGATAAAAAAAATTGTGTCCCTAATGCTTTTTGAGCACCTGAAAACATTTTAAATGCTTAAACACGCTCTTTGCATTTTTGACAAATACAATTATGTTGGAACGCAGCAGCTGCATAAACAGGCTACGCTACAGCTACAAAACATTATACAATAAAGGTCATTTGTGACTCGAGCATAGGCTCACAGACAGTACATAAAGCACCCCATCTAAATGTTATGGCTTCACGGCCACTGCATGCATCAATGCACAAATTCCGCTCCAATGCCCTTGCCTCTTTATGGGCATGGTTGAGCCACTATCCGCTCGGTACCCTTTTCTATTAAAAGGCCAGAAAGCAATCTTTCTGCCTTTCATTAAGGCCTCCCGGGTCTTTGGGGTGACGCAGGCCATAACCTGGGAATAGGATGACAGGATATTATTGACAGGATCAGCGATTTACCATAAAGCCATTTAGTTAAGAGAGCACTGGGTCAGTCAATCAAGAGGAGGCAGAACGGATTGCATTTCAAACACTTGGACAAGCTCGATGCGCGCTCCTGATGTAGTATGTAGTATGCATTGAGCCCTTTAAATTTTCACTTGAATGTAAAATCAAACCCTTATTTATTTATTTGAGTCAGTGTTTGTGTGGGAGGGTTTCTGTGTGACTCATAATGGAAACTTGACAACGGGATAATGTCTATCAATCCTCAAAAAATACTCTCTTCCAGTGAAAGAAAGATTAAGTGTTTCAGTTTCTTTCCAGAGAAAGAATGGCCAATATCTGCCTTTGTTGATAAGTTTTTTTATCTATACATTTCAAGGGACAAACTGTCCTTCTCCACATTCTGGCGGAAAAAAAACAGTTGTTTAGCACCACTGCAATGCCACACAATTTCACCAGGAGGAGCCCTCAGTCTAAGGGCACAGAACCATGTTGCTATGGATATCTTGTGCTGAAAAGCCAGTTTTATTTTCCTTTGTTTGAATTTGCAGTATGGTTTAACAAGTTTGAAAAATTCAGGTCAGCCAGATTATTACGCTGTAACAATACCCTGCCTTCAGCCAATCCATTTTCCTTCGACCCCTAGGCTAGTCCTTGTCTTTCACACGCTTAACTTAATCCTATAATTTAAAGATGTCCACTCCAAGGGTCAAATCAAAGCTTTAGCAACCTGATAGTTACACTTTACATAACTGCATCTCATTGTATTTTTAATTTTAGTATTTTAGTAGAGAGAAAAAAAGATGCAAAACACAAAAAAAATACAATTCTATTGAATACCATTGTCAGGTTGGTAGGTTTTTACAGCTCCAGTGATAAAAAGTGATGGAATATACTGGAGGGATTCTTTTATTGATTAGGAATCTCTTTTGGCCTGAGTTGGAATTGAAAATTGTACTAATGCAACTTGGCTCGTCGCCACGATTGCCACCGCTACACATGGGGAGGATGAGGATTTGCGACTAGTCTCCTCCAATCCTATTCTCCTTTGAGCCTGCATGTTGTTCAGCAAGTGCCTCTAAACAGTACCTCAAGCCTGCAGGCGCTCAGAAGGACGCTAGGAGATGCTTGTTAGCAACGAGCTTGGAAAAACCCTGCCGATTTAGCCCACCCCAGCCCGAGTGGTGCTCTGCCAATTGTGCATGACTCTTAGGGAGTAAGAGCAAAAAGTTATTTTTTGTCAGAAAGCAGAGGGGGAAAAAATCCAGGAAACAATCAATAACAGCATTATCTCTTACATCATCACAGCAAAACTGGATTTCACTGTTTCAATGGCACACTAGCCATTCCAGTGCCTCTACATTTGAACGAAAGCACAAAACAGAGGCAGGGCTCCTCCACACAGAGATCAGGCCTCTTCACAGCTGTGAGAAACTAACCCAACTAATCCCTGAGGAGGGTCAGCCTCCTATATTGATGGAAAGAAAACAGCTCCATCCCAGGAGTTTCACAGTGGATGTCATTAGAACTGTATAAGGCTCTGAATAAATACAATTTACGATTATATTGATGGAGTGAATGGTTGGAACGGTCCACTTTCAATGTCGTGCCTCATTGTTGAGCAGAGCAGCACATCCCCATGATGGGTCAATCAGAGTCCCTCCCTTGGTCCCTGTCCAGTGCTAGACAGACATATAGATTAATAGATCTGAACTGGCTAACACTGTCCCCTACCTCAGAGAGAAATCGAACAATTCTTCTATACCCACTCATCTTTTTTGTCAATAAATGCTCTTGGGCCTGCAACCCCTGTATATAGCTGAGCCTTAAAAGATGAATTGTTGAACAGTACACAGACCACACATGCTGAAGCCCAACGGATGAGTGAGAAGTTCCCCACCCTCAAATAAATCAAACCCAATGGACGAGCCACATATAAAACACATCATTTAAAAATGTATTTAGGTTTTAGTTTTGCCCAATCAAAAAAAAAAGCAAGCAGTTTACTCTAAAAATATTTGCAGAATACTTTCCAAATAAAACCGCTGTAACAAAACGTTCTCGCAGAACTGCAGAGCAACTGCAATTTTTTCTTGACTCAAACCAACGAACATAAGGCTGGTAGATTTTGGTAGAGCTATCAACTAAGCGAGGTAGAGTTACTTACTATGGCATATAGGTCTGTACAGGAGGACAGGCCACACTGATTGTCCTCCATCTTGTGGAGTTGTTTCCAATTATAAACGGCTCTTTTGGCGTTCCTTCACTAGACGTCTCATGGTTTTTTATTAACTCTGTTAATAATGCCTTCTGGACTTCTGCATGGTAGAAGTGATTCTATTTAAAAACAATAATTAAGGGTGTGTTCCTTGCACTTGCAGCTGGCCCAAATTTTGTAAACTTAAGAATGGCCCATGAACCAAAATCTTAGCTTCCTCTGCGTTGGGCCCTCTATGTATGAAGATACCCACAGAGAGGAGGACTCAGTCACATTCAAGTGTCTCAGCCAGCTGGCGTTCTGTACATTCCTCACAGTGAAGACTCTGGCTGAACTGTACCAATGCGTTTGGGTCAGTGTGTGGGGGAGTTGAAAGGCTGAACTACTTCCCAGCTAAACACTGAGCTTTGCTACTATTGCAATAGCTGCTGGCGCAACCGAAGCTAAACCGGCCAGCCACCGCAGTTGAAGTGCGCCCGCCCGGCCAAATCCAAAGGAGCAAGGGGAGCACGGCTGAGAGGGAGCAGGAAAAGGCAGCTGCCAAACTTTGTCTGAGGAGGAGGTCAAGAGTATGACTCTCCCGAAGCAGCAAGCTGCCCGTTCTCAGAATCTTTCTCTTCGGCCAATGGCGAGACTGGACGCGAGGGGCGGAGGAGGCAGGCAGCCACAGAGCGCACTTCGATTACAGCGAGGAGCTGAGCTCTCCCAGAGAGCTCGTCTGTGCCCCGGCAAGCGTCTGCTCCCGCTGGTCGGCGGGACGGCACCACAAGCGCAGCTTCTGCACTTCTCTTATGCCGGGGACACAGGAAGGACTCACGGGCAGAAAATTCTAATGTTAAACTTGACCTTTTCTTGTGTGAAGGTGCCTCTTGGTACTTTTTTCCATTATAAATCATTAGCAGGAATGTAGCTTGACATGGGTTAGGCAAGATATTGTCCCAGAACTGAGAAATAAATGGTGCTCATTTACTCAGTATTTTGAATGACAATTAGAGATCTGTCGGAGGGAGCACGCAGACAGCCACCTGGAGCCACAAACGTGCTCATTCATGAAAGTAGCAGCCCTGACCAGGATAAACAAAATCCCTTCTAATTATAAAGAGACGATGAAAATCGGGCTGTCGTTATGCGTCCAGATCGCAATAAGAAAACAAAATGCAGGCCTCCCGCTCGTGACAAATTATTCACAAGCGCCCCCCCCAGGAAAGTGGCTTACGTGACGCCAGCTGCAAAAGTAGGACAATGTAGAAGAATGACACGATGGCCGGCGAAGTAGTGTGACACGGGCGAGAAACCACTTCTGTCACGTGACACAAAATAGATCAAGATCACGGTTTCACTGTTCCATTGTAACAATGTGACACAGAATAGCCAAGATCCCGGTTTCACTGTTCCATTGTAACAACGTGACACAGAATAGTCAAGATCACGGTTTCACTGTTCCATTGTAACAATGTGACAAAGAATAGCCAAGATCCCGGTTTCACTGTTCCATTGCAACAACGTGACACAGAATAGTCAAGATCACAGTTTCACTGTTCCATTGTAACAATGTGACACAGAATAGCAACAGTTCCTTTGTTTAACACAGAGTTAATTTCCTCATGCGCTTTGAGTATATCTATTCATGCATTCAAAAGTTTGGTACACGTCAATCTTATGTATTTTGGCTTTTGCTGATATTTCTATCAGACTTTTTTCTGACTATTAGGTTTACTTTTTTCGATATTGAAAATTCAATTGTTTCTCTGAGTTCTCTGGATCCAAGGCATTGCCATCAAAGGCAACCCCATATTGAGGCAGAATAGGCTAATGCTATCCACTTTGATGTGGGCATCAAAGATCTTCCCAGTCTTCACTGGAATTGGAATTGGACCTCTTCTGATACCATACAGACAAATCCACAAGGTTTGGCTTGTGATCCAACGGCTTTCTGGGCGATTCCACGTTTTATTAATCATAAGGACTTGTTAGTGTCTGCACAGAAGGCACATATTTACCCAGGGGAGGCCCACACCCCATTCATATTATATGGTGAAATGCACGGACAACTCTTTGAAGGAATACATTGACATTAATGCTACCACCAATTTTGTATTGATCTTAGAATATGATTACACCACTGTCGTTATACAGTTAATGTAATGTAAACGTTGCTCATATCGGTGTGTAGCTATCTATTTCTAAAAAATTCTTCTAAAGTTAATTAATTTGAAATAACTGTATAGTTTACATCTTTTAGATTTGATCAGACTGTGTTATTTTCATATACGGTGCCACGCAAAAGTCTAAGGCACCAAAGACTTTTCATATAAATGTAGTCTTTGATGTTAATTTTTTTTCTTCTGCATCAGTGTGTCAGTGGAAAAGAGCAATGTTTGGATTTCCAAAAATTAATTTTCCAAAAGAAGAACAAAGAGTCCTGCAGCAGATGGTATGGCATGCACAGAGCCCTAATCCCTCTCTACATCGAGGACGGGATTGTCTGGACAGACAGAAGCATACGAAGCAGCCAAATTCTGTAGAAGATCTGTGGAAAATGATCCATGATGCTTGGAACAATATACCTGCTGATTTTCTTATAAAACTACACGGCGGTGTTCTTAAGAGAATTGATGCAGTTTTACAGGAAAAAGGTGGTGACACCAAATATTGATTTTATTGTTTTTTTGTGGGGGGGGGGGGGGGGTTGTACTGTTTACTGCCGTTTATATTTCTTTTATATTTAGAAACTTTTGATTTCATTATTTTTGAAAGAACCTTCACATGAAATCATTGTTTTTCATGTACCCAGGTAGAGGTGTATAGATATATATATTTTGTAGCTGTGGTTGGATGTTCATCAAAACAACAGATATAGGCTACAAAAAAGGGTTCTTGAAAAGACAGTGTTCTTCCTTGCAGCATGACAGCTTAAAACATATAGAAAAAATCAACAAAAATGTCATGTTGGCCTTCATACACTGAAATCAACTGTCATTAAATAAATAGGTCACAGATTCAGGCTATGTTTACTTTAGCGCACCAAGAAGAAAATGGGGGGGGGGGGGTGCATCATACATTGCATGTAAGGCTCCCAGAATGAAACTCAACTTCAAATGATGCTAAACCTCTCAATTAAACCACCTCAATTTTCTGAAGAGGAAAAAATGATTACAGCCACAGAGATTGCGTTTTTGGAGATAGAGAATTCCCCAAAAATCTGGGTCAGTTTCACAAGTGTGTTTGAGCACGTGGAGGAGGAGGAAGAGGAGAGCGAGAAGGCGGGTAGAGGAGGGGATGGGTGGGTAAAGCATGCACAAGGCATAAGTTGATCGAGCCAGAGGGAGAAACCACAGAACCAGACACTAACCATATGGCACTCGCCAAACAAAGGGAAGCCGACCTTTCAGGTTACTATGTTGTCTTCAGAGACAACGAGATCGTACAGGTGCATCTCAAAAAATTCAAAAAGTGAAACTTTCATATAATCTAAATTCATTACACATAAAGTGAAATATTTCAAGCCTTTTTTTGTTTTAATCTAGATGATTACGGCTTACACTCAATTACGGAAATAAAAAATCCAGTATCTCAAAATATTAGAATAAAGAATTTATAATACAGAAATGTCGACCTGAGAAGAGCTCTAATCAGAGCTCTAATCATTTCATTTGGAAATCAAGGTCTGGAGGAAGAGTGGAGAGGCACAGAATCCAAGTTGCTGAAAGTCCAGTGTGAAGTTTCCACAGTTAGTGATGATTTGGGGTGCCATGTCATCTGCTGGTGTCCACTGTGTTTTCTCAAGTCGAGACTCAATGCAGCCATCTACCAGGAGATTTTAGAGCATTTCATGCTTCCATCTGCTGACAAGCTTTATGGAGATGCTGAT
>JAOVYW010003268.1:26344-40637 GCA_025775045.1 Hiodon tergisus | reverse complement strand
AAACATAAAGTTCTCATTTACAATCTAAATGAGTTAAACATAAAGTTCTCATTTATTTTTTCTTTGGAAAAACTCCAGGTCTTTTTCCAGTCAAGTCCAGGTCAATACACTAGCGTCCTACACATAAATAGCCCGATCCAACATTTAATCATTAAATAAAGTTCAATAAAGAGTTCACAAGCACATTATTACAGTAGGCTATAATGTACAGCAATACACCAGACTCTAGAGGATATTTAAAAACATAAATAGCAACACTAATAGTTTTTTACACGTTTTAAAAAAATACAATGAACCGGGGTTTAACTGTAAAGAGACACTTACTGTTTCAAGCATCCAAAATGCATTCATTAGCAGAAACTTTAAATTTAAAACTAACAACTAATGAATTGCGGTGTTCTGAATGTATTGTTAACAGATGCAATGCTGTCCGATAGACGCAATCCAATTATCACATGCAGTGTGTATAAACTTGGAATTGTCTTGAGTAGATCTAAAGGTTATAAATTCCTTTCTCTGTACACAAACGTTGACGGTCATTAGAGCCAAACGAGACAGAACGGTTGTGTTGCTGGTTTTCAACTTTAATAACTTTCCAATGCTTGACTTAGTTTTATGCTTTTTGCCTTTAAAATAATGTACAAATGTCAACAAATAAGTGTGCCACTCTGTAACTGCGTAAGATTGCATGACTCATTGGCAGGGTAATAGGATAATGCGCTATAAGGCAAATCTGCTAAGGGGGCTAGAAGCATGGTGATATCACCTAGTTCTACAAGCTACTATACAATGTTCAGTGAAAGAAATTCACTTTGTGACAACCACAAAAACTCTGTTCTGCACATAAACAAACCAAATATGGAGCAGGATTTTAATCACCTCAGTGTGAACAGAGGGAATAAATTGGTTGGTTGAAGCTATTAATTTATCTGTATGTAAAGTGCGGGTACGATTTTTGTTAATCTAGGCATATGTGAACAGTCTCCAAAGAAACAGAAATGCAATGCTAACTTAGCTTCCTTAATACAAATTTTTAAAGTCTTTAGTGCAGTGATCGAACTGGAACTTCAAGGCTATTGTCTACTTTACATTTTAGGGATTTTTAAATTGCCCCTCCAAGGAACAAATAAATATTATTATAAATCTTATCAGTTGTTTGAGAGCATGGTAAGTGTGTTGGGCCCTGTACCGTCCTTAAAACATGGAAGCAGTTTCCGTCTGGTTTGATTCCTGAAGGAAAACAGTTCAGCAGGATTTCATCCCTGTTTAGGTTCATTAGAAAGACGCAGTTCAGTTTCAGGTCAGCCAAGCTCTGTCTGATGTCACATTTTTGAATGTCTTATCATAAAAGTATGTCGCTACTAGCAGTCAATGCAAGAAGTTAGGTGTTTCAGAGTGGGACTTTGTTAGGTGTTTCAGAGTTCAGTCCTAGGAATTATACATTATTGCTGTTACATAAATACTTTAATTGGTGTCTGAAATTAAATCATTTCTTCAATCAACGATATGATGACAACGACGAGGAGCTGAGTAGACAGTTTAGCAGCTTTTGTAGTTTGTGGATGGTTGGCTGGATAGCCAGGTGGTTCGTACCTGGTTCTTGCTGCCAGGACAACACTGGAGACGATACCCCTCTTCAGATTGGCCACAGCCAGGGAGAGGGAGAAAAAAGACTGAAGAAAAGCTATGGCTAGACACTGACCAAATGGATAAACAGAGAGAAACAGAGAGGGGTTCAAACGGTGTTTTTGCATCAGAAGGCTTTGACATCCATTTAAGACATAAAATACATTGCATTTTCTCAATATATGAAAAATATGCTGTGTAGTCACTGTCAGTTGCCTACACCTTTCCAGGTATGTTTGTGCTTGGCCTGTGAGACACCTCTACCTCTAAGATAAATTTGTGGTTTTGGAGGGGGAAAATACACATGGGTTTAGAGAGAAAAGAAATCCCATCAAATATGTTTTGTATTATTTCATAGCTTTTTCTTCATATGAGTAGAAGAAATCCATTTTATTAACTGTGATTACTGAGTTGTCAGAAAGTTTTGATTCAGTCTCAGCCTACGCGAGTTAGAAGTTTGGCTACCCGCTGTAATTACTGTTTTTGAAAAATAATAATGTTTAGAGCCAGTTAAGGGCAGGCGAGGACTTCCAGCATTTTTATTCTAGGACATTTGAGGACAATGTACTATGCGTTTATCTCACTGCTTCCAGAAAGTCATGACTGTTTCTTACAACATGTAAGATCGTAAATCGCTCGTTTTATATAAAAATGATTGCACATTAAGAAAGCTTACATGTGTTTTTTTAAATAAACACATATTTCTGTTGTGTTATTTGCTGATTGTAATTGTTTCAATGCCCTCAGTCTAGTAAATCAAATGAGGAGAATCAGTAAAATTACATAGGCTTGTTTTTTCCAACTAGATGGCTTTAGGATACAATTCATAACGCGTCAGAATTGCCTGGACACCAACGCCAGGTTGCCATTGGGGTTGTGCCGTCCCTGAACACACAAGAGGGTGAGAAGGTTGTCGCCTATCCCAGATGAATTACTGTGAAACCTTCAGGGAACTGCTGACATTAATTTCAACCCTAGTGGTGAGGGGTCTGTGGTAACAACAAGATGCTCTGAAGCTTGAGAGGCCATCTTTTAAAAAAAATAGTGGGTCTTGCCATGGACAGGGTTGTGGTCACGGTACATAGTAATCTTCATAAACTTCACAAATTGGCCAATTTGTACCATATGTAATTCGGTAATTTGAGAGAATGTGTCAGTAATTTGAATACTTTGAAAACGCTACGCCTAAACAATGATTCCATTCAACATAAATGGTCAAAGAAAACATTGCTAATGGGTGCTACTTGCGCAATCAACATGAAATTCTGATTCTAAGAATATTCTCTGTCAAAATTGACACTGTTTAAATGTATTGCATGTCTGCGTTGTGCAGTACATGGCTCTGCATGTCAGAAAAACAGATAGGTTTACACACAGCACTTGTTTGTTCCAATTATAAATGCGTAAGTATTGTTTTTGGGTCTAAAGAAGCTTTATGTGAATACCAAGATATTTTCTCCAGCCTTTGAGTTTTAGTGTTTGTCAAAACTGTGTCCCAACCAGGGTAATCCGATGCTGTGGTGTAAGTAGGGTCACAATGCTGAGACATGTAAAGAATGGTTGTGCAGATGAATTTCACGCACTGCCTCTCTTGTTCTTGTAGGGTTCTGAGTAGCCTCTCTACGTAAACAGTCCTTTACATTAACTTCAATTGGTATGGTTTCCTTTTCTCTTCTCTGCTGTGTTATTCTTTGTGAGAAACAACCAGACAATGGCATCCTGGCTTAGATTTACATTGCGACAGTCCAAGGACTGCTTAACAGTTTCAATGAGTGTTACAAGAATTCACCAGCTAAGAAAGGCCTCAGAAAAGCCTTTTCTACTCTTACAAATAACTGGGGAAATGTGTGAGTTATTGTGCCAAGTGGAGAAAACTTCAAAATTTGTATCAATGTGTACAGGTCATTGTCAAATGCAAAATGTTTTACACCCTGATGCAGAGCTTCTAGGAGATGTTTGGCAACTGAATTGAACACCACTCCTTTAAAAGTTATTTTTATTCCATAGGAAAAAGTTCAACTCATCATATATTCACACATTCATGCTTTGAAGGCATTTTGTGAGGTGTTTCTCACTTTAGTGTGTTTGCCAGCTTGTCATGCAAAGAACTGCGGAGGACGAGGATTTATATAAACACAGCAAAAGATACACCAAACAAGCTAGCAAACAAGAGAACAAAAATAAACATACATTTAAAAATATATTTTAGCAATTTAACCGGAAAAGCCTTGAGGCAAATGCTCAAACATAGTAACCTCTATCAAAAATATTTTTGTGTGTGTGTGTTTTGAGTTTATGTTGGGATGAAAGGTGCACACCAATAGATTTGCATGTGACAGCATGATTTGTAATGGTGAACTGGCTAATAGGAAAGGTCTAATAGTTGCGTCATTGCAACCTGCTACTAGGAACTGCGAGTTCTCTGTAACTGACAGTATTGTCCATTAGCTTTCTGATTTCCAGTTTGGCGTTCGCCTGAATAATCATTCAAAAAATCTGAACCTGGTATTGCCAAATGTTTATTTTTCAGATGTCTAATGGATATACACTTCCCACTAGCGGCGAATCTAGGAAATACATCCTTGACAGATGAAAACAGGTGACTTGCAAACGCATTTCCTGTAGTTGGTATGCCTAAAATAGTTGTTGCTGAGTCCCTGAAAATTCCGTTAAATTATGCTGTTCGTAGATCGTGCCTTTGTATCTTTACCAGTTGTGTAAATTGTGTTTTCACATTTTAACCTGTTTCCTAAATCTACCTCAACATTATCAGAATGCCTTAAATGCTTGTTTCATAGAAACAAGTTCATAGAAACCCTTATCCAAATATGTATACATTTGTGAAGTTTTTACTTAAGTTATACTTTAAAGGGTTGTGTTTGATTGCTCTTTCTAACGGCTCACTTCACATAGGCTTCTTCCTGGGAACTGAACAAATATTCTGCTGTCTGCTTAAAACCATCACTCCCGGAACTTTCCCGGTGCCCCTACATTCTTCTCACTGCTCCACTGACTGTTCGTGATAACTTAGGTACAGAGCCGGCGGCAGAAGCAAATCAGTGGACAGGCATTTCATTTTCGTGGGGGGGCCTAATTATGAAAACAATTAATTAAAAAATAAAGATAATTTATTATGCCAGCTCTTGGGGGGCACAGAAGCTTTGTAGACGGGCCCGGCTTCCTAAGGCCCGCCCATTGCGCCTGGTATGCTTAGGTATAGTCGTGTAAAACCTCTGCCACAACACGTTTCTCAAAACCCCATGAAAGTCATTATTTTCTTGAGCACTTTCTTATTGGAAATGGCAGTTTTTTGTTTAGATTCGTTGTTGGAATGAGGAAAACAAGAATATTTACCCAAAGCTAAAAGTTGAACAGACACTTTGCATACATAAACACAGACAAAAACTGTACGTTTTTATTTCTTACAATCCTGAAACAAAAAAGGATACTCATATTTTAACATTCGCCATAACTGTTGCTGTGTTTTGTATTTAGCCTATCAATTAAGCCTTCGGATTCAAATATTTGCGCAACTGATTATATCGTCATTATTACACTTCGTAACGATGGGGGCGCTAATAATATTCCCGCTTATCCGACGAACACGTACCGGAAGTTAAATGTTAAAGTAGTTCCGGAGTTTTCGTCTTGTTTTGTTTTTCTCTTCCGCTTAAACGTACTGTTCTTTTTTCGCGCTCGCACGTGTAAATAATTTCAAGGTTTTCGTTCACTTTTTAAATCATATCAGAGTAAAAACATAAAAAATGGCAGAGGTACGTGTCTTTGCTGGCTAGGGAGTTTTAGTAAAATTGTGTAAATTGGGATTGTATCTAATTAGCTAGTCCGCTAGTTGTAGGCAAGTCAATGGCAAAACTTTGGGTTAACAGCAAACCTTTCTACGTAATTCGTGAATGAAAGTGTTAAAAATATAGTGACTTTTCTGACAACTATTATGGTTAATTATAGACGTGAAGTAGTTGATGGTGAATCTGTATATGCAAATGAGACAGAGAAATTGATTGAGTGGCGACTTTTAGTTGAATTTGTGTTTGAATTTCTGGCATTTCAGGAAGTGCAGAAGCATTCTGTGCATACGCTGGTCTTCAGGTCTCTTAAAAGAACCCACGACATGTTTGTTTCTGATCACGCGAAACCCGTTTCCCTGGATGAAGAAAGGTAAGATGTTTTGCATTATTGCGTTGGTGTTGCGTTATACCTGGAATGTACTGATTTCATATTTTCTCTCCCTTAAACAGTAAACGATTGAATTGCATGTATTACTTTGAACATATTTAAACACGCATCACTGGGAATGTGATATTGATATGTGACTTGTTCTTTACTTTATTAGCCATAAGGTGAAGATGGCAGCCAAGTTGCGTGCAGAATATAGTGCTGTTTTACATATGCCTATTATTAAAGAAGGGAGGGACAGGGGCTCCCAACACCTGTCTGATCCATATAGCCTTCAAAGCTACTCTTCTCTGACTGGTGAGTATTCTTATGGTCCATCATGTCCATTTCTGGTATATGATTAACATATGTGTTATTTTTGTTAACTTCTAAAACCTTAAGACATTCAATTGAATTTATAGAAGATTAATGACTCGTGCCGTCATCTGACAATCATTTCAAGCCCTGAAACCTTATATCATCAATCAGGTTCAGATCCAGAATATCTCATCACCGGAACTCACCCTTACCCATCAGGACCTGGTATGGCTGTAACAATCAAACACTTAAAGCAGACATTCTGGTTTTCTTCACTAGAACTATGAATGTATAAAGTGTTGGTTTGACATGGACGGGCTCTCTGTCTTCAGGCGTGGGGCTGACTGCAGATACACTGATGCAGAAGATGCCCAGTGAAGGTGGAATTCAGTCACTGGCCCTCGCACTGCCACCATCACAAGCAAGGTACCTCCCTTCTCTCACCCAGCTGGCCAATCTACTTGCCTTTCTTTTTTTAAACATTAAGTAGAAGGGCTGAAAAAAACTAAAACCTTGTTTTTAAACTGCAAATTAAAATTGCAAAAAAAAAAATACAAAAACGCAATATTTTATAGTTAAAAAGCGTTAATGTTGCAGTAGTCCAGAAACAGGAGCCCTGTTTAAGATTAAATATGTGCTCACGCTGTCGAACAAAGTGAACTCCTACCAGACCAGCTGAGGATCTGAAGCGAGAGAGAACCACTAATGCATGAGTTTTGTCTTCCACTCTACAGACAGGATGCCGGTCGCACCGCGGCCAGCATGGCCGACATTCACCGACACGCCGGTGGCGGGGAGAGATCTCAGCCTCCTCTGCACAGCATGGTAAGTACCCCTGGGTTAAATTGGCGGCGAGCGTCTGAGCGGCAGAAGCTGCGTATATCATACCACTGTTCCTAGAATGATGTACATCACACCCCAGCCTCCTACATTTGGATGCGTGGAGGATCAGTCTTTCCGGCTTGTTTACTCGCGTCGTTGTTTTGTCCAGTCTCTCCTGGAGGCCGGTGGCACGAAGAGCTCCTCGTTGATGGCAAGGAAAGCACCGACCATGCCGAAGCCCCAGTGGCACCCTCCATGGAAGCTGTACCGGGTACGGCAGTCTTACCCCGGGCTTCCCTGCTGGGCTGTGTTTGCCGGCCCTGCCTTGTGTGGAATAAGGCATGCGATCCCCTTGGCTGCCGGTGTTCAATCAGTGCTGTCATCTCTTGCAGGTTATCAGTGGTCATCTGGGGTGGGTGCGCTCTATTGCCGTGGAGCCTGGAAATGAGTGGTTTGTAACTGGCTCTGCTGACAGGACTATAAAGGCAAGTGTAACATCGTTGTGCGTTTAAAGTCATTTTAGAAGCCATACGTTACAATGGAATGCTATCCTAGATTCCCTGACATTGAGAAAGTTATTTGCATTAAAAACAATCCATATTGGTAGCATACTGTTCTGAATCGTTATATGGCTTTGAAAAAAATTAAGTATGAGGGAGATGGTACCGGCAAAGACCTGTCTAAACATGCCTCTGTGGTCCTAGATTTGGGACCTGGCGAGCGGGAAACTCAAGCTGTCTCTGACTGGACATATCAGCACAGTCCGCGGAGTGGCCGTCAGCTCTCGTAGCCCCTATCTCTTCTCCTGCGGAGAGGACAAGCAAGTCAAGTGCTGGGACCTGGAGTATAATAAGGTTTGCCTGTAGATCTTGCCTTGAGTTTTCACATTGTGTTGTTATTGGGGTCAATCCAAGAACAATGTCAACTTATTTATTTATTTATTTATCAGGTCATAAGGCATTACCACGGCCATCTAAGTGCTGTGTACGACTTGGACCTGCATCCCACCATTGACGTGCTGGTGACGTGTAGCAGGGACTCCACAGCAAGGGTTAGTTTCCTCTGACGGGATTGTTTAATTTTGGGGTCACTCCTGAGATTTAGTGCTTTTAGTTCAGTCTTGGTTATGCTATTAGTTTTACCTTAACTTAAATATGTTTGTCCTTTCGCATTGAAAACCCGTAGTGGTCAGGAAGTTCAGAGGTCAGTTTGTTTATTTACTGGCTGGTGTACTGTCGTGTAACCGCGTCTGTGCACGTTTCCAGGTGTGGGACATCCGGACCAAAGCTAATGTTCACACCCTGTCTGGGCATACCAACACTGTGGCCACTGTCAAGTGTCAGTCAGCAGAGCCACAGATCATCACAGGTTAGACTGAACACGCCTTTTTAAATGCGTTACTATTGTAACATTTTCTGCTCTAAATTCAGCCTAATAATACTTTGCTCTAGACATAGGAAGTGTCTGAAGTACTCCTTTCCTTTTTGTTTTTGTGTAACAGGCAGTCATGACACCACCATCAGGCTATGGGACCTTATTGCTGGCAAGACTAGGGCCACACTGACCAACCACAAGAAGTCTGTCCGATCTCTTGTTTTGCATCCAAGGCAGTAAGTTTTCACTATACCTCTCAGTGTGTTGCCATGCTGTTCAGTGACACCTGATTTCACAGTTTTGCCTTAGAGCTGCAAGCTGCTGTAAATGCTGTATGTGTTGGGCTTCAGGGTAAAAATTGTGCCTGTAAAATAAAAACAAAAAATGTGAAGCGGAGATGGCAATGTAGTTTTGAGTCGTGTGTCCAAGCCGAACCCGTCGGAACAGAAAAGTAGCGTCTTGGCGACCCATTCAATAACTGTCCTTTGTCTGTTACAGGTATACCTTCGCTTCTGGTTCCCCAGACAACATTAAGCAGTGGAAATTCCCAGATGGAAACTTTATCCAGAACCTCTCGGGTCACAATGCCATCATCAACACACTGGCAGTCAATTCTGATGGAGTGCTGGTGTCCGGGGGTAATGACATCATTTATATTAGAGCTACAAATGAAACGTAGGTTTGTTGTGCCCATGCTACAATATATTACCTCGAAGGAGAGTTAAATTAACATGGTGGCCTTAGGTCAAACGCTGTAAATTCTTGATCCAAGAAGTATTCCCAGCTTTCTTGTTCCCATTTGTTTATCTAATGACAGTGATGGAACTTAATAATAACCTTGTCCTCAGTTACTTTCTCTGTTGGGACACGTAGGTCATGTTCCCACGTGTTAAAGGGGCTGCAGTGACTTCTGGGTAATTAACCAACCTGTGTTGGCTGCAGCGGACAACGGAACCATCCATATGTGGGACTGGAGGACGGGGTACAACTTCCAGAGAATCCACGCGGCCGTGCAGCCGGGCTCCCTGGACAGCGAGTCGGGGATATTCGCCTGCATGTTTGACCACTCCGAGAGCAGGCTGATCACCGCCGAGGCCGACAAAACCATTAAAGTGTACAAAGAGGACGACACTGCGGTAATGACCCCTTTAATCATCGCTTGTTATCATCTGCTGTTTGTTTGTTTTCCACTGGGGCTGCGTTTTTGTGATTTACACATTTAATGTTTCTGCATAGTCTTAGACAAAACTCCTTTTTTTTTTTAAAGTAACACTTCACACGCATTAAGACGGTCTAATCAGAAATATTAAATGAGCCAATGAGACAGTCCTAAGCAGAAGTATTAAATGAGCCTTGAAAGTCATTGGATTGATTTCTTCATGGGTTTTTGAAGGTAACCATTTTTAAATTCTGTTTCCCCCCCCCTACCAGACTGAAGAATCCCATCCAGTGAATTGGAAACCTGACATCATCAAAAGAAAGAGATTCTAAAGTTTTGTCCCATTTTAATTTTACCCTGCTAGGTGATTTATTTGTTTTTGAAAATGACTTTCATGCTGAATTCATGTAACATGTCCTTCAGTTTCTTTCCCAAACCATTTTTAATATTGGATGAACTGGGAGGAATCCTTTTATTTTGTTCTTTTCTTTAACAGTCGGAATTTGGTTTTATTCAAAGTTTTTGGAATTTTGTTCTTGTTTTTTGTTAAGTACTATAATTTTATCACGTAGAAAAATAATAAACTATGGAGCAGAAAACAAAGCAGTATATGTTTGGAAAATCACGCCTATAACCTGGGAGGGCCATGGTACTGAAGAGACAATTTAATCGCAGCTGTATTCCCATTATACAGTGACTGAGTAACATCACTGCCAGTCTTTACAGTAACTTGGTTATTTATAGATCACCCACATGACCTTGCTGTTGAATAAGTTATCAGTCCTTATGTATGCACTGTCCGAGCCATGTGTGAAGGTTTGCCAGTCCAAAACATTCCTTGTTATGCTGCAGCACTCGGTAAAGTGCCGGTTGACAATACCTGGCGGCTTTACGTGAAAACATTTTCCTATAGCCTGAAAATAAGGATGCTATAGCTTTGGCAGATCATTCAATTATTTAAAATCATGTGAGGCATGATGGGTGTTTTGTTGTAGAACGACACCAAGATTACTTTATGCTTTTTTTCCTGTTTAAGTGGACAAAAACAGTTTACCCTAGTGCTTTTTTTGGCATACGTGTAGTTGTTAATTTGCAGGAAATTTTCCTAAATTATAGAACGTTTAGCCATGAAATCCCCCTAAATATAACATTAGTTATCTGCCAAACATGAAGACATTCAAAATACTTCCAAGCAATTTTTTGTTGCTCTTCCATTAAGTATTTAAAAATGTTTAAATTATTTTCACTAAATTAAGCAATTGGGTTTAAAATTTTGTTAGTTTTATTATGCTGTTTGGAGAGTGGGGCAGAAGTAATGCAGAGAAATCGAAACCTTTTTTGTTTTCGATCTGCTTTCAAGAAGTGGAACTCATCATCCTTGCTGTTTTGTTTGTTTATGCCCCCAAAATAAATAATTTCTATACATTTTCAGCAGCTGTTTCAGAAATATTTTTCTCCTTAAAAATATTTAACAAGAAAAGAAACTTATTGAAGGTAGATTTATTTACCCGTGGAAGACACCCTGCTGTATTTCATCACCTGAAAATAAGCCCTGTTCTTAACACTGTTTGCGGTCTTCGTTATATGCCATTCCAGTCTAAAGTACATTTTGCTCAGCAAGTAACCTGTGTGGGATATCTGTTCTTTATGTCCGCATCTCTAACCAGACAGGTTGCCCTTGTCAGCCACTCATCTCCTCTTTAGATAAATATAATTTCCATTTGAATTAAACTTTTACGTTTATCATGCTGTTACTTTCGAATGATTTCCTTGGTAGGAACTCCTCGAACACTGCCAGTTGAGAGGAGCATATTTGATATATAATGCAGGCCTTTAGTAAAACATTACCTTAATATTATACTTGGGTTTATTTAGAATTTGGGAGATTCATCTTATGCTGTTCGTATGCCTCGCATATTTTTTTAAACAATAGCTCAGCAGGTTTATTTGCAATAAATATAACAATTGTCTACAATGTATCTGAAGCCAGCGCATTTATTTTAAAATGAGTATGAATGAAACCACGGAAAACCTGTAGGGGTCGGAATATACCAATTAAAGCATAGTTAAAAACCAACCAATGCCTAAAAGCTTCATTAGCTCTATGCGTTTGGATTTATTAAAACAATTTGATATATTTAAAAGAGTTTTACAAGCCATTTACTTCTGTGTAAACACCAAACAAGCAATTTGTCGAGTCGCAAATACAGTGAAGTATTGGATACACACGATCTGTCCGCTACTTCGCCAGACTGGTACTCCATATGTGAAGTACACCCCTTACATCACGTGACGACGGGACAGATTGGCCACTGACTACACGCACTCGCAAAATGACAGAGCCGTTAAGCTTTTGGACCACGGATTGCGGTCTTTCTTTTGGCCGATTGCGAGGCACACGGTAAATATGACTCAGGCAGATTCGTGATAAATTATTGAAAAACATGAAACGACGGAAAATAAAATTCTTGTAATTGCGATGTAAAAAAAAAAAGAAGATGCTTTGAACTATTAAGTGAGTGTTGAAGAATGAACTTTGACAAACCTGTTGCGCCTGCAGTACTCTTTTTTGCGAAGTGCTGTACCGAGACATGATTCCTTTTTCTGTACGGAGTTGTTATTAGTACCATTATTCCGTATCGAAAATATGCGGGAATAAGATGAGGACCACACGACTCCACCGCAATTGTGCCACAGCCTCTCAGTTTTTTCTTCTAATTTCAATTTCTGTGCTTTGCGGACGGTCCTTAGCTCAGGTGTACAACCTTAGTCTCTCGATTGAAGAGGGGCTGCCAGCAGGGACTATTGTTGGAGATATAAACGCCATGCTGCCTGAAGGAACCTCAGGCAGTGGTTTCTTTATATCGGAGAGCAGAGAATCCGACGTATTCAAGGACTTGGAGATTGACGGAGACACTGGGATAATATCTACTGCAGTGGTACTGGATAGGGAGAGTAGGGAGAAGTATGAGTTTGTGGCAGCCACCTTAACTGGGGAGATGATAAAGGTAAAGATTGTGGTCAGGGATGTAAATGACCATTCTCCAGCCTTTACTAGGGATGTTGTGGAGTTAAATATTTCCGAGCAAAGTCCCCCTGGAACTAGGTTTCAGTTGGAAGGTGCTCACGATGAAGATGATGGTGAATTCGGAACCCAAGGCTACCAGATAACTGATAGCGTCACTACAGAATTGTTCAAGGTTGAGTACCACAATGGAGGGGGCAATTTGTTCAACTTGGACCTCATTCTCTCCAACCGACTGGACAGGGAAAAGAAAGATTTTTACTTGCTGACTGTCGAGGCTTTCGACGGGGGGGTTCCACCCAGGACAGGAAGGCAGCAGCTGCATGTCCACGTCTTGGACGAGAACGATAACCCACCTGTGTTCAATCAAAGTGAATACGAAGCCCTGGTCTGGGAAAACGCTCCTTTGCTGACACCACTGTGCCAGGTTTATGCCACCGACCTGGACCTGGGGGATAACGGTCGGGTCGTCTATGAGATCAATCGCCGCCAAACAGACCCAGACGAGCTCTTCATCATTGACAGCACCACCGGGTTAATCAGTGTGAACAAAGCACTGGACTACGAGGTCCAGCCGTATTACGAGTTGATCGTCAGAGCCCGAGACAATGGAACGCAACCCGAGTTCAGCAGCGCGTTTGTGGTGGTTAGGGTCCTGGACCTCAATGACAACAGCCCCACCATTGGCATCATGTTCCTCAGTGAGTCCGGAGAGCCGGAAGTCTCGGAGGGAGCTGGTATTGGGGAGTACGTGGCCCGGATATCGGTGTCTGATCCGGACCTGGGGCTTGCCGACAAGGTCAGAGTCTCCCTTGTAGGGGGAGAAGGGCGGTTCAGTCTGAAACCCTCAGATGATCACTTTCTCTTCTTTCTCTGCGTTGATGGCGAGCTGGACAGAGAGAAGGCCGACTTTTACGAGCTGAAGTTAGTGGCATCCGACTTTGGAGCCCCACCCTTGTGGAGCGAGAGTACATTTTTTATCAAAGTTACAGACGTAAATGACTGCCGACCAGTTTTTGGGAAAGAGATACACACTGTCAACATTTCGGAGAATGTGCCTCCAGGAAGTGTTCTCCTGCGGCTCCAGGCCAAAGACCTGGATGAAGGAGTGAATTCTGTCGTGCATTACTCAATCGTCCAGTCAAAGCATGACTACCTGGTTAGCGTTGACTCCACGTCTGGCCTCGTCACCACTGCAGCTCATATAGACCGCGAGCGGGAAGTGGAAATCCAGTTCCTGGTGGCAGCCGTTGACGGGGGCTCCCTGCCCTTGTCGTCCACCACCCGTGTCACTGTCTTCGTTGAGGACATCAATGACAACGAGCCGGTGTTTGAGAAACAGCTGTACAACGTGTCAGTTCCGGAACACTCACAGGTCGGGAGCTGCTTCCTTCAGGTAGGAGGTTGTCAGGTTCAGGATGGTATATTGTAAGGTAGCATCATTGACTTACCTACTTTTTTTGTAGATTGTTTGAATCGCAAACTTATATACAGAAAAGGTTCTGATGTTTTTTTTGTCCTGGTAATTTGTATGGCTTTGAATTGTTAATTTTAAGTGTGAAAGGTGCCAGGTATTGTGCAATGTTAGATCTTCTAATAATACATTTAATTAATTTCAAGACCTATCAAATATGTGCCTCTGGTGCATTGTGAACATCCTGCCAGAGGGGTTCTGAACCCCTTCGCCACTGTATACCTTGCTGTATACCTTATTAGCACAACCATGCTGTAAACGGTTGTAATTAAGTAATGATTATCTCAGTAAGCGGTGCAGATGGGTTGTACTTGGTCTGTGC
>JAOVYW010003268.1:0-26244 GCA_025775045.1 Hiodon tergisus | reverse complement strand
AACCATGCTGTAAACGGTTGTAATTAAGTAATGATTATCTCAGTAAGCGGTGCAGATGGGTTGTACTTGGTCTGTGCGGACATGCAAATGCTTTTGGTCTTAATTGCCGGGAGATGTATGGTATTATTATTAGGTCAAATTCCATAAGAGGCGTCCACACTTATCACATTGGTCTTCACTGCCGGGAGATGTATGGTATTATTATTAGGTCAAATTCTGTAAGAGGCGTCCACACTTATCGCATTGGTCTTCACTGCCGGGAGATGTATGGTATTATTATTAGGTCAAATTCTGTAAGAGGCGTCCACACTTATCGCATTGGTCTGCACTGTCTGTTGAGCCGGGTGACCCTCTGCCCACTCTGAAGATTTATGTTATTAATTATGTGCTTTATTGATTGCGTGACCATGGGCCCTCATTAAGATACTCCAAATATTTCCAAAATGTTTTTGCTCATTCAAGCTCTGAATATCAACATATACTCTGATTTTCCCAAATGCTGTATTGTACTGTGTACAATAACGATACTGTTTCATTAAAATGAGACTGGATAGTTTGCAATCTGAATTTACCCTATCTGACTAATCAGTACCGTGTCAAACCTCCTGCTCATAATATAAAGAGCCAAACTCAGTGTTATTGAGCTGTGTGAAAAGGCTTGTGTTCTTTGCAGGTTGCTGCAACAGATGCAGATGATGGTGACTTCGGCAGAGTGAAGTATTCCCTCTTCGATGGCTTTGATGATCCCCACAGACAGCCTCTCTTCAGTGTCATCCCCGACTCTGGTGAAATCTGCATATCTCAGGATATTGACAGGGACTCGGGGACAGTAACCCACAACATTTTTGTCACAGCGGAAGATTGGGTGAGTTTGACAGACTTTAATATAAATTTGAGCAGGTGTGACTGATACAGAGTGTGGTAAATTAACTTCCCTTATTCTGGTGAACTGTGCATAGGGTCGTGTTTACCTTGGATGTCACCAATGGTTTTTGCCAATGAAAATGTATTTACTCAGTTCAGGAGTGAAGCACTAGTGAAATACCAAAGCTTCTTCGATTCTCCCCTGGTCAAACAGGGAGGTCTGAGTGCCCAGACATACGTTCACATAGAGATGGAAGACATTAATGACAACCGACCAGAGTTCAGCCCAGAGAAGTACGTTACGAGCATCAGCAGCCACACGCAGCCCGGCACAGAAATTCTGAACGTCATCGCCGCTGACAGGGATTCCGGGACATTTGGGCACGTCTCGTACAAACTCCTCCCAGGAGATTTATCCTCATTCTTCACAGTGGATAAATCAACAGGTAAGCAGGCCCTCCTCCTAACAAGCTACACGTCAACAGTGAACTGTGACTCTAAACTGTGATTTAGCCCCTCTCTCCCAATCCCTTTTTTTAGTGTCGCTGCCTCAGAGTCGTCACCCATGAATCAGTTTTTGGTTTTAAATGGATTAACTTGCACATGGTAGGAGAGTAGTTAGTAATTCGTAAGCCCTTCTTGTTTTGTTCATCCAACTGGGCTAGAAAGCTTAGTGAATGAAGAGAGGCGGTGCCAATTGAGTGCCAACATGACACAAGAATCGGGAAGTATTTTACGAAAGTATTAGTTTTTTTGTTGGCTATCTTTGTATTTTGTTAAATATAGATGCATGCTTTCTGAGGAGAAACATGCACATACGCTGTAGCTTCTGTTGTAAAAAAATCCTTCGTAGTAGTTCTCAGGTCCCGTGCGGTGATTGTAATTAATATGGTCAGCCCTCAACAGCAGCAGAATGGATTAGCAGACAGGCCCTTCCCTCAAATCCCCGCTGGATGCTATAGCCTTTATCCACCAAAATCTACCATAGCACCCGCTTTTGATACTGTAACAGCTCCAATAGCCACAGCACGAACAGTCCTCTGTTTAAATGTTCAACAAATTAAACATTTTAAAAAAGTTTTATCAGGTGATACAACTGAATGAATATGAGTATAAATTCATACTATATACAGTATAAAGTATAAATTAGACTAATCTAGGTGATTAATGAGTATTTATGGTACTTAAATTCTGTGGAGCTTTTTATGTTTTTGTTTTTATTTTAGCATTGTCCTAATTAATCAATAAACAGCTGTGGAACTAAAGAAATGCCATCTGTTAATCCCTGTGTCCTGCCTAGCTGGGAGTTTAAGAGGGGTTTACAGATTTTAAATCAACGTACCTTCAGATCTGTGAGATTTGAAGGTAAATTTAGGTGACGAAATGAGTGACTCCCCCACCATCTGCCTTGTGTCTGGTTCCAAACACAACTGTTCCCACATAGACTGTGAGCATGATGAGATTAGTCAATTCCCAAAGTGGAAAATAATTGTCCTTTTATTTAATCTGTTACCTCAAGATGCAGTTAATGTATAATAATAATAAAACTTGTATGTGGCATAAACTGGATTATTAATTGTTCTATTTGTTGAATCAGATAAGTCAGATGTTAAATTAGTCCGGGAGCTGAATACTAATAATAATAATAATAATAAAGCAGTAATCCTGACAAAGGGCATTGTGAAGACCTGTACTACTCTATGTTTTCGTCCCAGGGGTTTTGTTCCTGACCTCCACTCTCAGCCACGTTGGCGCCACCAGCGTGAAGCTGTCCGTTTCTGCTGACGACGGGGCGGGCCTGAGTTCAGCCCGCCCTGCCGAAGTCACCGTCAACATCCTGCGCGGCGGTCTGGCCCCGGCTGTTTTCCAGAGCTCGCGCTACGCCTTCGTCGTGCCCGAGGACACCCCCGCAGGGACAGCCGTGGGGACAGTGCAGGCCGTCAGCACCTCTAGTGAGTTCCTCGGTCTCCTCTGAGTTCCTTAAGGGTCATCCTGCTGGTTTTTGCCGTGGCTGCCATTCCAACGAGTCACTGCATTCCCTTAGCAGTCCCGGCGAACATCGTCTCCCCGATGTCTCTGGACTGCCTGAGACGTGGTTGGCAGAGCTGCTAATGGGTTTTGGTGAAGCTGGGTGGCACAGCGACATGGCAGACCATTCAGCTGCAGTGTTTTTTCAGCCTGTGTTTATTTTGCTGCGAGTGCTGTCTGATGGGGGACAAGACTCTGCTCCAGGTCTGAGTCAGAGCCAGGAGAGGGCACAGACGGCAGACAGTCTGTCAGTGATTCCTGCTGAGGGGGGGTCAGTATGGACATTAGGGCACTCTGCTGAACTGGTTATTTTTAGATTGAACACATTCAGTTCTTTTATTTTCGATAGCATTGCTTTTTGGCCAGAATTTTTTATATTTTCTGGCCAGTATACATAGGTTAACATTAGGCTGAGACTTCAGAACTGTTTTATTGTGAGAGACACATGATAGCGCATTTTAGGCCTTGCATCTCTGTAATGTCAATGTAGCAATATCGGATTCGCTGTTAGTATGTGTGGTGCACTTCCAGATCGCCTTATACTGCCCTAAACACTGTTACACTGCTTTTCCTTAATTGTAGGGGCCAACCAGACAATGAGTGGGGTTTGCCATCGGTTAAAATAGACCTATATTATTATGGCCTTATGTTACCACACCACTTGATTATAAACGTTTATGCCCCATAAGATTCCAAGCTCATGCTTTCTGTTGAAAACCGTTGTGTCAACTGATAAACAAACAAACAAATCACTTCAGATCTGAAGGTCTTACTGTCGTAAATGAATTTGACTGTCTGTTCCACATGGAATAAGATGTGTTTATGAGGTACATTAACCCTAATGAAACAATTCATATTCCTCTACAATGTCAAAGAAGAGATGAAGTCAGTCAAATCCCAGGTTTGGCAGGCTAGTAGGGTGTAACTCTTTGTTGGGAAAAGAGTATGGCGCTCTGACAGCTTAGCTTCACCAGGGTTAGACAGTCATTTAAGGTTGTCTTGTTGATTATCAGATTTAACCTTGCATTAACTCAGAAACATCTAGAATGGCTATGCAGAGTAGCCAAGCCTTTAAGCTCAAACGACAAGATTTCCAACTACCTCAACTTTGTAGTGCAGTAACTGCATGGTTCAAAAAAGGACTTAGACACAAATTCTAATCCGAAATCCATTTTAGTGCTTGTGTCCTCCGTGAGCGTTTTTTAACCGCTGTTTTTCGCATTGACCTTAATAGGAATGTCGCGTTTTACGCGCGTCTAAAACGAAAGGTGGTTCAGGGCGTTATTTTCTCGTCACGGAGTTCTGTGCCAGGAGGGTTTTTAACTGTTTTGGTAAAAAGCAGCGCTCATCAATGTAATTTAATCCCAGTTGACCAATCAGAGGTTGAAGCCAACACTGTGACAACACGACCAACGTGGAGAAGTAAATTTTTTGTGTGTCGGGGAGAATGAATATATTGAATATAATAAGACAAGGACATGCTATTGCAAGTACTGCCCTACTATGTGTTGTTATACTGATATATCATATAAATGAATAATGTCCAAGTCGCAGTAGCAGCTGTAGCTGTAGCCGCGATGAACATTGCACTGGGTTCCGTTTATTTTCCTCGTTAATTCCGTATCATATCAACAAAATAACCCAGCGCTGCTGAAGCGCTCCATTCAGCATTGGACAGTTTTCAGGTTAAAAATTAAACTCTCCCAGTGGTGTCCTTGGTCTAGTTTTGCAAGTCTGGTTTTGACAATTTAAAATATAAGTTTCTCATAGCACAAGTTCTAAATGTATAATTTATGCTTTTTAAATGCTTTTTAAAACAAGAATTTCTGCACAAAATTCAGTTTTTTTTTTGTTGGACATGTACCACTCAAAAGTCCCCAAAATATTTTGCAATATTTCTTGAAAGTTAGCCAGATAAGCAGGTAAACAAACAAATGTAAAAAAAAGAAAGTAATATTTTTTTCAGTGAACAAGCATAGATTCCTCTCCGTATTTCTAAATAGCGCATGAAGCCATTGTTGTTGCTATTAAAACAACCACTATCTGTACATGCAGATTCTCTGGAGCCTCAGTCCTACAGGATCTCCTCTGGTGATCCCAGGGGCCTGTTCTCCGTCCACCCTCAGACTGGTCTCATAAGCACCAATAAAGCCCTGGACCATGAGATCCAGCCCTTCTTTTTACTTCTGCTGCAGTCCTATACTGGCACCTCACCCACCTATAGCAGCACCCAGGTCAACGTCACCGTCACGGACGTGAACGACAACCCGCCCAGGTTCCCCAAGGACAGGGATGTGGTCACCATCTCCCAGAGCACCTTGCCAGGGACCGTCCTCTTCATCGCCCATGCCCATGACCTAGACAGTGGCACCAACGGCGAGATCCGCTACGCGCTGCAAGGAGACGACACCAAATCTTTTTCCGTCGACCCTCGCCTCGGCGCGGTGGTCCTGAACAAGAGTCTTTCCCGGGACGTCCGGGACAGCTACGCCCTTAAGATCCTGGCTGAAGATGGAGGGGTTCCCTCGCTCACCTCCACGCTGATCCTCACGATCAATGTGGACCGCGTCGCTTCCGAGGACAACCTGGCCTTTGAGACGCTGGTGTACCAGGTGGAAATCAGCGAGAGTGCCCATCGGGACACAAGGGTTTTTCAGGTCCGAGCACATGGACAGCACCTTCGGGCCTCCTACGTAATCTCCTACTCCCTTGGGTCCACTCCCGAACGCACACCCTTTGGGATCCACGCTGAGAGCGGCTGGATGTTCCTGACACAGAGCCTGGACCATGAGTCGGTGTCCGAGTACCACCTCACAGTGCTGGCCACTGCCCTGGAAAGCCGCGGTGTCCTCAGTGCCACAGCCACTGTGGTCGTCACCATCCTGGATGAGAATGATAACACTCCAGTGTTCACCCAGGATGCATATTTCTTCACCATTGAAGAGGGCCCCTTTCCTCAAGGACTCATCGGCAATGTCAAAGCCACGGATAGGGACACGGGGAGGAACTCCCTGTTGAGTTACATTCTGCTGTCTGATGGGAAGCACTTCCGTATTAATTCTAAAACAGGTTAGAACCGGATTCTACCCTTTTAGATTTCAAACGATACAAGACTTTGTCTGGAAAAGGTTTATGTTCTCTCCATCTCTGTCTTTTTGTCTCTCCCTGATCAGGGGAGATTATAAACTGGGTGGCTGTGGACCGGGAGCAGCACACTCACCATGATCTGAAGGTGTTGGTGACGGACCATGGCCTCCCTTGTCTCAACGCCACCGCCCACATCTACATTCTGGTCACAGACATCAACGACAACCCGCCGCAATTCACACACCTGCCCGCTGGCAAGGAGCTCAATGTCCAGGTAAGTGTTCCAGTACCATCCTCCGTCCTTTTCACTAAGCTAGAACAGTTTCCCGTCCTTTTCACTAGGCTAGAACAGGTTCCCAATCTTTTCTCACTGCTGTAACGGTTTCCTTCCATTTCAGGCTTCGCAGTGACTAAGTCTTGTGCAACAGCTCTACCTAGCGGAAATCTATAGACAGTAATAGACCGTGGATTGTTTATAGCAGGTGCTAAAGAATTTTGACGCAACAAACAATAACTAAAATTACTGAGGCCTTTTTCAGGGGGTACTTAAGCCCCCGCTAGCCCCTGTCTCCTGCCGCCCCTGTTCTAATGTATCTAATGCTTCTCTTGCCTGACAGGTTTGGGCCGGCCTACCAGCAGGCTCCATAGTAGCGACCATGTATGCCAAAGACCTAGATGCTGGAGAGAATGGGACGGTCCAATACACTTACCTGTCAGGTAAGCTCATAAAGAAAATTCCATGAGGGCCATTCTGTGTGAAGACAGAAACTTCACTCAGAACTATGACTTATCAGCACAGTTTATACCTTCTTAAATACATATAATGACCCAATATTTCATAAAACTTTGAATCTGCATAATAAATTATTTGCAGCACAGTCTTTCTTGTTTGTTTTAAGTACCGTAATAAGAAGGATTCATGGCAATTCACAATTTTTTTAATCCTCCGCCGTTGATTGAGATCCTCTTGAACACGGGCCTGTCTTAATTTAAGTGTTCTGTCGTACTTCCTGTTTCAGATGACGCCATCGGTTATTTTGAGATTGACAGCCGTAGCGGAGAGATCAGAACAATAGGGAATTTCTCAGCGCACCCCAGACCGTACTACAAGCTAACGATTGCTGCCACGGACAACGGGTCAAAGCCGCTTGAGGAAACAGCGGTCATTCACCTGCAGGTGTTGTCCCAGTCCATGTTTGACCTGTTTCTGATCAAATAAGAAACATATTGTAGGGTTTCCCAACACAAGAAGACTTGGTTAGTCTCAGTCAGTCATCCTCTGTTTTTCCTTTGCGCATCTGTAGACTATCTCATGTTCAAGCATTGGTCTTTTATAATGAATTTGTTCTATAATATTCAGTTCTGTTTTTTTAGGCAATTGTACTGCTGTCATGGCAAATGTTGTATGGTGTTTATTATAATGCATCTGATGTTAATTGATCGGGATGAATATCTAAAGAGATGTTTGAAGATTTGTTTGGTGAATTGGTAAAGCTGACGGTAATAAACTGATTTGGCTATGGCTGTTGTTTCAGATACTCCCACCTGAGAGGCAAAGGGGCCATGCGGATTCCTGGGGCTTCCGGGAGTTCTCAGTGAGGGAGGACTCCAGGCCTGGGAAGGTCATCGGGTCCCTGAGGTTGGCAGAGGAACGCTACGGGAAAATGCAGTATTTCATTGCAGAGGGGGACGGCAGCATCCACTTTGGGATTGACAGCACCTCTGGGGACTTGTACGTCAGCCAGGAGCTGGATTACGAGATGGCATCGCACTACCTCCTCAAGGTGTGTGCGGCAGACGGTGGGCGGAGCCAGGCACACAACGGGCCTGTGTTCGTCAGCGTGCGTGTGGAGGACGTCAACGACCACACACCCTGGTTCCTGTCGGACGTGGTCGTGTTCGGGGTCCAGGAGAACCTTCCGGTGGGAGCAAGTGTCCACACGTTCAACGCCAAGGATGGGGACGGGAGCTGGCCTAACAGCGCCCTACGCTACTACATCGTCTCTGACTCTGCCTCCGTGCCATTCCACATTGACCCGGTCACCGGCACCCTGACCACCATCAGGCCTGTAGACAGAGAGCAGGTCCAGAGCTGGGTGCTCACAGTGACCGCCACCGACCAGGCTGAAGACCCCTCCGACCGCAGACAGGCTGCCCTGACTGCACAGATATTCCTCTTGGACGTGAATGACAACAGCCCTGTGTTTGTGTCCTTGGATCAGTCTCAGGTTTTCGAAGATGCAGAGGTGGGGAGTTTGGTACATCGTTTTGTTGCTAGAGACGAAGACTTGGGTGAAAATGGACGGGTCACCTACAGTATTCTTTCAGGAAATGATGATAGACTTTTCACGCTGAGGGAGCAAGCAGGTAGCGCCCATCATGAATACATGTGTATATTCCTGACGTATATGTTTTACTCTTGTATTAATGTTGCCATTGAAATATGGTGCTATGAAAATATGTTCCTAGGCTAGAGCTTGTAGACCCACGCTTCCTTACACCCACAGGACTGTTGTATCTGGCTTCCTCCCTGGACTATGAGTCGAGCAGCTCCCACACTGTGGCCGTCAAGGCCGTTGACTGCGGCCGACCCCAGCGCTCCTCCACCCAGACCCTCACTGTCTCCGTGTTGGACGTCAATGACCAGGCTCCGTTTTTTGAACGCAGCACCTACACGGCCACCGTTCCCGAGAACCGACGGCCAGGCGAACTGGTCATCAGGGTGACAGCATTTGATCAGGATTCAGGTACCGTGTCCTTATTCAGGTTCTCTCTGGGCATCTGTGTCATTTACTGTATGTGATGTCTTTAGTTGTAGCAATGGGTATTCCTGTTATGATACAGGAGTTCTATGCTGGGTTCTGCGTTGTGAGGGTTGATGGCCTCTAGGTGGCACTGTTAATCCATCAGATGTATGGTACCTCAACATGCAAGAAAATCGGGGAGGAATAAACCCATTTTTAACAGCGGATTTAAACGATAAAATGTGCATAATTCATCCTACTTTAATTATATCAGACTGGAGGGAAATAAAACGGACAAAAGAAGATAAGGATAAGTGTTGTATAAGGATAGACCTGGTACCCATTAGCTGTGTTAGTGCTAGTTAGCACTTATCCAATCTGCTCTTACACATCACCCTCAGGCTGCTGTTATATGTTTAAAAAAAATAAAGTTATAGTTGTTAAAGTTTTAATTGTTTAATTATTGGGGGGTTTTTGTTTTGTTTGTTTTGGGCTTTTTTTGGACTTGCAAGAAGAATATAAAATCCTAGAGCGTTCCTTAATATAGTTTGGTTTTATAATAGCAGTTTAGTATAAACTAAACTAAATTCATTTTTTAAACTCCCATTCATGTGCGTTACTATTCTACTACATGGTTAGTTATCATCTAAATCTTGTTTTTCTAAAATTGTGTCTTTGCAATTTAAGGCTCAGCGTCAGCGGTAATTTCTTCTGACATTTCCCTGGTGAGGATTTTCCTAGCCCACCAATCAATGTTTTGTTCCTGGGATGGTTCCTTCTCTGGACCATCTGTACTAATAATACAGTATTTTTATCTGTCATCTTGAATCCACTCACAAAGCCCGGGAGAGCTGTGCATTTCTATCACATCAAGTGCTCCAATCATTAT
This sequence comes from Hiodon tergisus, assembly GCA_025775045.1. Classification (NCBI taxonomy): domain Eukaryota; kingdom Metazoa; phylum Chordata; class Actinopteri; order Hiodontiformes; family Hiodontidae; genus Hiodon; species Hiodon tergisus. Next base: position 16,632 of record JAOVYW010003268.1, on the reverse strand, counting down.
ACTGAAAGCAATTTTAATTTGAAAGACAAACGGAGCTAAAGATGTCCGAAGATGTTCCTTATGCTAACCAGATGTTGAATTCTTGATTGATTTTATTCATTTATAATCTGCACTCATGTCTCCCTGAGACCTTTATGATTGCTTCAGAAATTATCGCTAGGATGACAGAGCACGTGTTTGTGGACCAGGCCCGTGCTTCCTGAATATGCGCCATTGGTAAGGTGTTGAGTAACTCTTTTGGACAGCTCTGACCCGTGGAGCCGGCTCTGTGCACTGTATCGTTAATAGATACTGAGCCCTAACCCCCCGGTATCTAAATCCAGTCAGTCTGCCCCAGACCAAGTGTCATGGAGAAAACAGCAGTTCACCTTGCTTCACCCCAGGCCCAGGCTCGTATGCCGCCATCCCGGTGGTGTCGCATTCCAAACACAGCTGCAGTCGCGGACGGCCGGACAGAGCGAGGTGAACAGCGTGGTATATCTGTGCCCAGCAATTGCCGCAAGTCGAAGCTGCCGGTTCCAGCCACGGGTGTGAAAGCCCCTCGTGATGCGAACCACATGTGAAGGCTCATGGGGTTGGGGAGGGGGCGGGGATGGGGTTATTCCGCGACGCTCTGGTTTCGCGCCTGTCTGAGCTCAGTGGGGAGGGCCAGGGCATGAGGGGAAGGGTCATCAATCTGCGAACCCGAGCTCGGCGCGGCCCTGGCCCCAGGCCGCCAGCGGTCGGCCTAATGGGAGAGGGGGGGGGCCCGGTGTCCATTAGGCTGCCTTTATTGTCCCACACTGCGTCGTCAAAGTTTTTCAAAAGCAGCGCCGGGGGGAGGAAAAACATCTGATATGGGGAGAAACCTGGCCCTAAGTGGGAGTGCACCGCGGGGTTAAAGTGACAGATGGTATCTGAGGTGATTTACTGCCACACCGCTGTTTCCTATCACAAAATCAGACGAGACCAAAGTGGCACTTAGGCAGACACGATCATACACATAGACTGACCTGATGAAGTGGCAATTGAGGAATCATATTCCCAGAAGCACTGAGGCTTTTTCGCAATGTTAGACTTGTACAGGTATTTTATCAGGTTTGTTGGGGGGAAAACACTTTTTTCACGATGGAATCTTAATGCTAATTAACATCTGAGGCCACGGTTCAGCATGTTTACAGTCTTGCTGTAGAGCTGACTGTGATGTCGGTCCCATGTTCCTTAAAAAGCTGGCTGCCGTGTGTTTACACCACAGAGATGAATGCCGCTGTGCGCTATAGCCTACAGCCTGGACCAGGGTTCGGACGCTTTGCCATAGACTCCCACACTGGTGAGATCACCACAGCCGTTTTGCTGGACAGAGAGCACCAGCAGCACTTCACTCTCCGAGGTAACCAGAGGCAGTGCCCTCCAACTGCCGATAGTGAGCAATAGCACCCACAGTAGCTATTGCCTTTTCACATCTATCATAACTTTATTTTAAAAGACATTGTGTATTATTCCGGTTCTGTTTCCCATGTAACTCCATCTTTGTTATAAACTTTGTTTTTTTAATGCATATTTGGGTATGTTGTTAATGATTTCACTATGCCCATTGTGGGGGGGTGAAACACAGTCCTATCATACTTTCTGAAGAATAGGACTGTAATTTTGCCCTCGCGAACACACACAGCTTGTTATTTAGATACATTAGCCTGTTTGGCTGGCCTCTTCCACTGAGGTCACTTCTTGGCTTGTCAGATCTGTTTCCACTATTGAGTTTAATAAAATATCTTGAATATTTTCAGCAGTTTCACCCCACGTCCCTCAGCCAGAATCATAAATAAATGAAGGCTGTCCATTTTATAAAAGCAGCTTTGTAACCAGATTGATTTAGAATGTCCTGTGTTTTTTATTCACATGAAGGGAAAACTGTACTTTCAAGATCGATTGATAATGTGCATTCCCTTGGCTTTATATTTAGTCACTGTTAATATTCTTTCACCGAGAATGATTATATACAAAACACCAAGTCTCACACTGAGTCAGACATTGATTTGTTTCACGGGGAGGAAACATTAAAGCTGGAACAGACGGCTTATAAGAGAGCATGGTAGGAGTGCCCAACATTCGCAGCCTTGCCCATGTCCTCACCAAAGCCTCCTTTACAGTTCTGGCCCGGGACGGCGGGGCCCAGCCACTCTCCAGTACAACGACCGTCCTGTGCTCAGTGCTAGATGAAAACGACAACAGTCCTGCGTTCCTGCAGCCCGTCTTCCACATCAGCATCCATGAAAACCTGCCCCCCGGGGTCATCTACACTGCCCAGGCTGTTGATCCGGACGCCAGTGCCAACGGCACCATTCGTTACAGAATAGACGGTTGGCAGACGCTACTGTTCACTATGATAATGATTCTTGTTATGTTGCTTAAATGGGAGCTGCTATACTTTTTTTAAAAATACCTATTCGAATCGCACCTGCGAAATGTGAGCAAAGCTATAAACTCCTGAAAATGTAATGACTTGAGCAATGACCAAGCATCATTTAGACCAGTAAGATTATGGTCCACCAAGAAAACAAAACCTGTCTTTCATTATGTTTACACACAGACCACAGTTTCAGTGCCAGTGTTTGGACACAGATTTAGCTTACTTCTTATGTTGTATTCAGGGCATTCGTTATTCCTGGTGCAATTAGCTGTCTCAAATTTCTTTTCTTCTTTAGGTGAGGGCATTGAAGGCTGTTTCGTTATCAATGCTACAACTGGAGCTATACGCACTTTGAGAGGGTTGGATAGGGAGGAGAGAAGCAGCTACTCCATCCTGATTGAGGCTCATGACCAGAGTCTGGTTCCCAGGAGTTCCTCTGCCCAGCTCAGCGTGCTGGTCCTGGACAAAAACGACAACAGCCCTGTGTTCAGCGAGAAGAACTACCGGGCCTCAGTCAGCGAGGACCTGCCCGTGGGGTCAGAAGTCCTGCGGTTGACTGCCAGCGACAGCGACGAGGGCCCCAACGGTGAGGTCACATTCTCCCTCCTGGATGACACCCTGGGCACGTTCATGGTGGAGGATTCCACTGGGGTGGTGAGGACCTCCCAGCCGCTCGACCGGGAGACCCGCTCGCAGTACACATTTCAGGCCGTGGCCACTGACAGCTGCAGTCAAGGCCCAAGGAGCTCGGTCGCCACCGTCACAGTCTACATCGAGGACGTCAACGATAATGCCCCCGTGTTCAACCAGAACCCGCTCAACAGCCTGGTTTCCATTGACACGGGAGTCAACCAGGCTGTGGTCACGGTGAGGGCTGATGACAGTGACCGGGGCGAGAACGGGACCGTGGTGTTCAGTTTGTCTGAGCCAGACTCATTTTTCGTCATTGACAATGACACTGGGGAGATCCGGTTGAAGACTTCCCTTCCACCCACTTCCTTGGGTATGAAGGTCATGCACGTAATCGCCTCTGACCAAGGTACCCCTGGACTGTCATCCTCCTGTCTGGTTCTCATTCACTTACGGGAAGAAGAGACCAGACTCTGGTTTACTGAGCATACCTATGAAGCCACTATTCCAGAGAACAGCAAAACAGGTAAGGAAAAAAATATATATATACCTTATTATAGCATTATGTAGATCTATTTTCATCTAGTGTAGATATCTTTCCTCACCTTTCTTTTTAATAATGGAAACGTTTTATTTTTCTCTCCTTAGATTCCTGGGTTATGAATGTTGTTGCTCAGGACGAAAGCAACGGTCGAAGGACAATCAAGTATAATATTTTCAACGAAAATGGAGATGAGGCCTTTTCCATAAACCCATATAATGGTGAGATTTGTCAATATAGGTGAAACTTCACCCAGTTCTGTGGAAAGAGAAAAATCTTGCTTTCCCCACAATGAACCACATCAAACGGCCTTAGATGGAACCAGTCGCAGTACACGAGCTGGCAGTGGCCTGCAAACATTCCTTCATTAATCGTCCCCAGGAACAACCAACATGCTCTCCCGCTTGAGCGTATATCACAGCCGAGAACTGAGCTCGATATGTCCTTCCAGCATTCCGCACTTCCATTAGGCCTAATAGCGTAATTCTTGTGTTCTTCAGATAATTTTCCGGAGGAGTATTTATCCATTCACTTGCAATTTTGTCCAGAAGGCCTTTCACGTTAGATTGGATTTCTCTGTGTTCTAACCTACTGGAGCGTTTTGTCTGTGATGGGATAGTTGGAAAGGGTCATTCTCCTCCGAGGCAGCTGGAAAACATGCGGTTATATGTACATTATGCTGAAGGCCTCTGCAGATCTGCTGCCAGCCCTTGTCTGCGTTAATACGACTTTTAACTGTAATACAGAATTAAATACTCTTCAATCTGATGCTAGCATAAAGCAATGTCAAGCTAAACTTGAACTAGCTCATCAGTTAAAAACGGTTTCAACTAGCGTGCTTAAAATGTTACAGGTTGTATTGTATCTGTTCTTCATTGAGTTACTGTGAGAAATATGATGCCTTTACCGTTTTCCTTCGAGGGAAAATGTTTCATGCTTTAAGAATAGAAACAGATATTTGCTCTCCTTATACACATGATGAACAGGAGAAAATGGGCATGAATTGGTTCTCCGTGTAATGCTCTAACGGTCTCACTTCATAACTTTTCCAACAATGTCGAAACATACAAAAACAATCTTCAGTCCATTTGCTCTGAATTGTGCGTACTCAATATTGTTGATGTTAATTACAGGTGTAACAGGCTTGTTGAAGACAAAATAGTATGCCAAAAATAGTATAGTACCAACAGAATGTAATTAACTTCTGTATAATTTGTAAGAGCTAACAGTGAATTGGATGCACTTTTGTGAGATTGTGAGTCGCTTGGGTGTGCAGGTGATATCTCAGTGAAGGACCAGAGGTGCTTGGACTTCGAGGAGAGGAGGAAGGTCCATCTGGTGGTCCTGGCAAACAACGGGCAACAGACTGCCCACTGTAGGGTCATCATCACACTGCTGGACGTGAACGACAACGCGCCCACGTTCCAGCAAAACTACTTCAAGACTGCGGTGTGGGAGGGACAAATCCACAACACCTATGTCATGCAGGTTAAAGCCAGTCTCAGATTTTGCATAGACCTACTGTCCTATAAAAGGGTGTTATTTACATTTTATGAACTGCAAGGTTTGGTCTGTTTCCATCGCTGCAGGTGGTTGCAACTGATGCTGACAGTGGTATAAATGGGCAGCTAGAATACTCCATTCTGTCCGGGAACCACAACGAGGCCTTCCTCATCGACTCCGTGCAGGGAATCCTAGCCAGCAACACTGTCCTGGACCGGGAGATCGTTTCGTCTTACAAGTACCTTAACTATTACAGCCTTCACGACACATCATCCCCCAAAGGCTGATGATTTTACTGTAGAACCTCTACCTTGCCATGTCCATATTGTTGACTCAGAACCTGTGCTGACCTGGCCAGTGTTTTGGCTCCAAACAATGCCAATGTTGGTTCAGTTTCCCTCGTTGACTGACTGTGTGATTAACTCTGAACCCCTGCTGACTGTGTCTTTGTTGTTGCTCCAGGCTGGTCCTAGAGGCTGTTGACAGAGGAAGCCCTCCTCTCACCGGCACAGCCACTGTCAGGGTCCAGGTGGTGGATGTGAATGACAACGACCCAGTCATCCCTCCCATGGAGCCTGTGGCAGTAGCTGAGAGTAGGACACTTCACCACTGTAACTTTTAACAAGTTTCAAAATAGAAAAAGGAACTTTGCCATTTTCTGGATATTTGCTTATATATTAATGGAGTTTGTCTTTTTTTCCGACAGGAAGTCTTGTTTTGTGTCAGCATAGTTTGGTCTGATTAAGCTGAAAACCGGAATATATTAATGTGCTATCGTCGTAAAATTTGTGGCTTCATGGATTCTTTTTATGGGCAACTCTTAGGTTCACACTATAGTTTACTAGGTTAAAATAGAAAATAAAATCACTTCGTTGATAGTGATTTAGAGAAAGAAAAGTAAAGAGACATCTTCTTGCCTGGTTCATCAGATCTTCCATCAGGTCATATTGTCACCCAAGTGACGGCCAATGACGTTGACCTCAGCTCCACCGTGACCTACAGCTTCGCAGACCATGGGAATGGGAGTGGGAGTTTTCTTATCGACCGCTACACCGGAATCATCACGCTGACCCAGAGCCTGGACCGTGAAGAGGAGTCTCAGCACCTGCTGAGGATTCGGGCGTCAGACTCCATCCATCAAATAGAGGCCGAGGTCCAGGTCCTGGTGTTGGACGTCAACGACAATGCACCGGTCTTCTCCAGAGAGTGCTATCAGGTCAATGTCTTTGGGTGTTGGGGAGGTTAAGGGTGGTCTCCTAAAAGAAACAGATTTTTGTTTCAATTTAACTAGTCTCTCTACGGGAAACCACGGTATGTATTTTTCCAGTCTTGATGTTAAGCAAGGTGATATTAAAAGAGCATTGGTAGAATAATTAATTCACTCGTTTAATGTGCAATTACCTTTTACAGACACGTTGAGTGTATTGAAGTCCTAGTTGCACTTGGATATAGCTGTGCTTAATTAGTAGTGAGATGTGCTCTAACCAAAGTTACAATGTATTTTATGAAAAGGCTACGGGTAGGTGCTTTATTCAGGCTTTCTCTCCAACTTCTCTCTCCGTGTAGACGGCGTTGCCAGAATTTACTCCCATTGGCACTTTTGTCCTGATGGTGTCTGCCTCTGACAGAGACTCGGGATCCAATGGCCAGGTCTCGTACCGTCTGCTTTCATCGCCATCGAAAGGCTTCTACATCAGCCTCGAGAATGGTAATTTGTATTCCATTAGGAGGTCTGTTTAGCTTTTTGTCAATGTGAAAGCCCCTAACTCTCTGCACAGGTAGGAAAGACATTCAGATTACAGAATCTGGAATATGTTTTCTGTATACTGTAGCTCTTTACAGCTACAGGGCATGCCATCCACTGATCTGGTCCATCATACCGGTCTTTCTGTCACCTCTCGTACTAACAAATGAAACACGCTCGTAAAAATGTAAAAATGAATCTTTCTCCATCCTGTCTTATACTGGAGATAACACTAGGTCACAAAATGTGCTGGACATTTTTCTGTAAAACAGCCCAACAAAATTTGGATCGGCAAAAAAAAAAAAAAAAATCAGTGATGTCTTTTCCAAGATTCATGTCTGAAGCAATCTGGCAACACATCTCATTACTTAATTCTTAGAAAACAAATCACTTCCTGGCAATGTGCGTGCTGTCGTCAGTGCCATTGACGATTTGCCAAAAACATTGTGCCCAGTTTTGTCAGTGCTACTTATTTTCAAACTTTGCATCAGTAATACACATATGTACAATATTAATATTTTCAGAAACTTGCACTCTGTATAGCTCCTATTTTGTGAAGAGGTATAGAAGGGAATTGATGAATCTGGTTGAAAGAGCCTGATGATGAGAGATTTGTTTTAATTTAATTTAATGTTTTGACACACATAAAATTGTGGTTTGAAATCATCACATTTAGAAGTAAAGATAATAATGAACTGAAGCTGAGTGTGATCCGGCTGTAATTCATATAAAGTTGCATTTTTTGTGTGCAGGCCAAACCTTATTAGCTGAGAAAATGTTTATTACATGTTTTATGGCAAAGTGACTAAGGTAAGTAAAATTTGGACTCCAGTCCAATCCAGGACTCCAATTTCGACTCATGTCTTAATCTGCCTCAAACATACTATCTGATATGATGTAATTTTTTCCTGTTAGTTGATCTTCACTAGCTTAGGTGTTTAACATTTTAGAATTATGTGTTTTACATACAAGATATGAGGAAATGCAGTTAATAAACAGATAAATAACTAATTTCAGAAGAACAATGTTTACTGCTTGTTAAGTTACAATTAAGTTACATTTAAAATTATACTCAAAAATTGTTTAAATGAAACCACACACTTTTCACTTTTGCGTCATAAAAACATTCTTCTTTACATCTGTGGATTCATATTGTGAAAGAATGTTGGAATTGGGTGTTGAACCCAAATTTAAGTAACTAGGATGTTTGCACTGGCCCGAGCAGGGTTTGAGTTTATGGGAAAGCAAATAATTTGCCGGAGAAGGAATGTAGTGCAAACTCAGACTATCCCAATGAAGAACTAATTGTGAAAAAAGCTGCAACTGATGTATTTATGTATTGCTGTTAAGTTCTCTACTGAATTTTGTTTTACCTGTAGGCTCCCTGTATACAAACAAGCCACTGACATCTATCACCAATGGGAACATGATCCAGCTCCTGGTGGAGGCCAGGGACCATGGGGATCCGGCTCTCACTGCAGTGACATCTGTGGATATACAAGTACAGGACGCCAATGACCACCCCCCGCAGTTCCCGCAAGCCACCTACCAGGCGAGCACTCCCGAGGACACTCCTGTGGGAAGTACCCTGCTGTTCCTCTCAGCCTTTGACCAGGACTGGTCCTCTGAGAACACCCAGCTGGAGTACACCATCACCGGGGGGAACCAGGAGAGGAGGTTCTGCATGGAGGTCGGTATGGTCCGGACTGAGACTCAGCAGAGGGCTTTTGGGAAGCTAGTTCTGTGTGATGCCCTGGACCGTGAGACCATGGGGAACTACACACTTGTTGTGACTGCCAACGACAGGGGGACGCCCCCACTCAGCAGCTCCACCATGGTAACTGTGGCAGTGCTGGACGTCAACGACAACGCACCAGTGTTCAGCAGCACAGAGTACCGTGTGCAGGTCAGTGAGAGTAGCCCCCTGGGCTCCAGGCTGGCCCAGGTGTCTGCCTACGACCCAGATGAGGGGGTAAATGCACAAGTCAAGTATGACATCGTCTCAGGGAACTGCAAGGGCAACTTCAAGCTGGACCCTCGCACTGGAACTCTGGTACTGAACCAGAGCTTGGATTACGAGGAAGACGACAAATTTACACTGACCATCCAGGCCTCTGACGGAGACAGATCAGGGAGCAGGAACGTGGCATTCGCCGTGGCTTTTGTGACAGTGTTGGATGAAAATGACAACTCTCCATACTTCATGTTTCCTACAGTGAACTGCTCCGTAATGGAAAACCTGCCCGCCTTCTCTCCTGTCTGTGCGGTCCACGCTTTGGACCGTGACACCGGCCCCTATGGCCAGCTGAGCTACTCCATCCTGTCGTCATGCTTCATGGACTACGGTAGTGGGAGCCCTGACAGAAAGGAGGCCTTCGCCATGGACCCACTCACTGGGGAGATTCATACCAAGCAGGTGTTTGATTATGAGAGAGATCGTGAGTACTGCTTTCTGCTGGAAGCCAGGGATAAAGGACATCAAGCAACAACAGTCAGAGTCCAGATATACATTGAAGGGGTGGATGAGTTTAGTCCCGTTTTTACTCAGCAACAGTACCTGTTCGAGCTGCCAGAGAAAGCCAGGGCAGGGCAGAGCATAGGACAGGTCATCGCCATGGACCATGATGGTGGCCTGGATGGAATCGTTGAGTATTCACTCACAAGTTCCTCTTCGTTCTTTTCTGTCAATAAAACAAGTGGGGGCATCTACCTGTCAGGCACAGTTTATGAAATAAAAGACAGTCTGACAGGAGGGGATCTGGTTGAGTTAATGATCATAGCCAGCAGTCCAAAGGTCGATTCCAAATTAGCCTCTTGCCTAGTCACTGTGAACATCTCCAACTCTGCCAAAGCCATGACAGGATTAGCCATCAATGTTCAGATCATCTGCCTTGCTGTTGTTCTGATTGTGTTTCTTCTGATTTTTATCAGCATCATTGCACTTGTTTTGAGACATAAAAAGAAGAAATTTAGCTTTAAAAAGGGGGTTCCTTCCACCACAAGGCTCAACCAAATCAATGAAACGTTCGGTAGTAGCCATGAACCAAATGGCATAAACCTCCAATATTTAAAAAGTTCGGTGGACATCCATACTAAGAAAGAACCGGCCAAACCCTGCAGGAACTCGGACTCCAGTGGGCATGGCTCTGCAGAAGTAGAAACAGCAGAAGACGAGGAGATCAAGATGATCAACGAGCACCCCTTTCGCAAAAGTTCTGGCTCGGTTTTAAGCGACAGAGCCTCCAGGATCCCAGACTCTGGCATCCCCCGGGACCCGGACCAGCTGTCCAGTCATTCGGAGGATGGCGACCTGGAGCCGGCTGCCGCGGGCATTGGGATGGAGAGCTCGGAAAGCCTTAACACCTTCACAGAAGAGGCAGGGGGCGAGGAGATGCTGATGCGGGTGATTAAAACGAGTGTCCTCGCTGACAGTGGGAGAGGTTACGCCTCACAGTCCAATTGCAACGCATCGGTGGACGGGTCTCTCACCTCGCTGGTGTGTTCAGAGGAGGAGCTTCGGGGCAGCTACAGCTGGGACTACCTGCTCAATTGGGAGCCCAGATTCCAGCCGCTGGCCTCAGTCTTCTCCGACATCGGCCAGCTTCCCGACGAGACAGTACAGGCAAAGAGCCTGCTGAGGGAGCCGCATGGCCTCTTCGGCCCACCTCCCTTGATCACGTCCGTGGCCCAGCCTGGCATCCGGACCGTGCCCCCGAGAATGCCCGTGCGGCTGGCCCCCATGCAGGTGCCTACGCTAATGCGAAGGCCATCCTTCCCTAAATATGCCTACTCCCCCCTCGCCAGGAACACAGGTCTCACTCCATCTGCCATGACCCCCAGCTTCTCCCCGGCCCTCTCCCTGCTCACAATGAGGACCCCCAATGCCTCCCCTGTGGTGTCAGAGACAGGGCTCAGTGGTCCCACCAAAGCACCATCCTACACACAAGATGGGGACGCACAGCCATTGGCATAGCACCAGAACAGTGTCTTCTTAAAAATAAATATGTGGATGCTTTATTATCTCTGTAATTGAGATGTTTTAAAGTGGGCCATAATTGTATTTAAGATTTTCATGTGTAAATATATTTCTATAACAGTTTAATGCTTGTGCAGTTTTCTGGCCCATATATTACGCCCTTTTAGAAGAACAAGTAGTTAGAATCTGACATTATTATAATGGTATGTAGCGCTATCATGAAAATTTTGGCCATGGATGACCAAGTATGTTATAACTTACAACTACTGTGTGGCCTCATAATTAGCACCCGATATAAAAAATGCAACGTATATGGACGGAGGTTGCATTTTTGGTACTTTCATCAGAGAAAGTGGTCTAAGGCAAAAACTGGAAGCATTTAACGTTGTTTTATGACTGCAATAGTTTGGAAATTGGGTAGTTTTTTTAGAATTATTTTGGAATGAGATTTGTAAAAATTACACAATATCCTTTGTCTTCAATACCAATTTTAAACTTGAAACTCTTCCACCCCCCCACCCCCCCACCCCCAGCCCTTCCAATCTCAGCAGCTGTGCACACTTAAAAACCGAGACATTCGGATGCAATACAGTGTTCTGTATAGTGGAGGAAGTCCAAGAGGGTGAAATCTTTGAAGGATGAAATACATTGTTAATCTGTAAGTGTTGTGAATCAGGATATGAATAAGATTGATTTAATTACTGAAGCAGTGGAGCAGATGAAAAATGTGGCTTTTTTTCTGTTTACAAAATGTTTGCAATTCCCACAACGTCCTTCTGTAAATGGGAAGTTTTGGACATATTAAGTCATGACGATAACAATGAAGTCATAATCGTAAATGTTTGGTTAAAAATTTTAAATATTTTAAAGTGTCATTTTTTGGAATGACTGATGAGTACACAGTGGGCGCTTATTTTTTTAAATTTTATTCAACTACAGCTCTCATTGATGGTAATTGTATTGTTAATTATCTATATAGTACTAAATACAATACGCTCTCCTACAGAAGCCGTGTCATTTAAAAAGAATTTTCTCCCCATATAATCGCCATATTATCTCGTCAATCTATAGAGTCAGTCTCTCTGTTCTGTTAAATACAGTTATGAAAAGTAGGATTCCTGGAAACATGCCAGCTGAAGACTATAAAAGGTACAGGGACTTTATTTTGATTACATAACTCTTTCAAGAACTCTGGCCTATTGCTTTTTTTGGCGTCTGCTTTTTAAAAGTTTGTTTAACAATGCTTCACGTTAGCTTTCCAAATTCATAACCAAGGCAGCTGTTTATTGAACTGGAGTCAGACCCTGTATTTTTGGGGTGGGGGTGGGGTAGTATTATTTTATTTTTTAAATAGCACTTTATTGTACAGTTTGTAAATCTTTCTTTAGAAAACGTTACTCATATTTTGATCTTTGGTGTTCGATATTAAGATGTAAATACATTAATAGGTCACTATTCTTGTTAAAAAATTCTCAATATTTATTTTTTTCTGTATGTAACACTTGTGTGGTCTATCTTTAAATTTGAAGACCTCAATATGAATATCATTAAAAAATGTGTTTCATTTTGATTGATCAATGAGTACTTTCTTGGTGTATGTGCTTTAAATAAACGATTACAGCGAAAACTATCTTTTTCTTTGATTCTATTCTTCTGAGCAAGAGTAACCAGGCGGTTGAATTTTCTCTTATGCGTTGCCAAATGATCTGATTAAAAAATGCAGCAAATTAGTACCAAATGGACAACAAGCTTTACAATTAGAACGTTGCTTGTATTCGGTTACCAGAAAACCTTATTTTTTTTCCAAAGGAAGGTATAGACAGGAAACAGGAAAGAAGGAAAAAGTGTCTTGAAAAACACGTCACCGCAAAATTCGTGCTTTTATCAAGCATTCTTATTTTTCAAACCGATTTTCCACATGGCCACCCTGAATGTTTCCTATAAATTGACGTTTGAAGAGGACGCATGAGGTAAAACAATGGCTCGAATCATTTTAATGTGATCCAGACACGAGGACAAAACGGAACGCGGCCAGACTGTGGCGAACAGTGGTACTGAAGAGGAACGATAGTACATGGCATCGAGCGCTTTCGTGTGATAGGTGTATCAGAGCCTGTATTTTTCATACAGGCTAAATAGTAATTTGACTATAAAGCGGTATTGAAAAGCTATAGCGTAAAAATCATAATGTTTCTTTCATGCATAATGTGTATGTGCCAGCGAAGTCAATTTATTATCCTTTATTTGTAACATAGTGTCACTGCGCAATGCTTGCTGAAAACGTGTAATGCAAGCTATTACAATCGAAATTCTCTGACAATACCATTAACAGGTAAAGTGGAGTTCAGTTATTTCACACTTGCCCAATTCCACCTGTGGGAGGTGTATTCCACCTTAACAATTTTGCCATGGGACTGCAGTACAAGATGGGACCAATAGTCTTTCTTGCTCATTTGTTTCTAATTTCCAATCCAGATTTTAGTGGCTTCGCACGGGTTGCCAGAATAAAAGTCCTTTGAAGACACCAGGATGGATGGAAACTGAGGAGCATGAGGAGATTTAGCTGGACGCGCCTTCTTGGTCTTGGTTAAGAATGACTGCTGTTGCACCTCATTTCATGTCTCCGGCAGTCATCACTGGTGCCTTGAAGGCAGCGTTCGGGACAATAATATGTCAGTTGTGAGGAGAGAGTCAAGTGAAGATCCTCTTTCTGGAGCTTCAATGCATGGCAGCACATAGTTGTGAAAACTGGAACGGCGGACACACTTGTTTAAAAACATTCTTCTTGGAATGAATACTGATTTGCTTGGCTCTTCACTTAGTAGCTGCCCTTTCAAATGCACTCTTGTACATAGGCTTATAATGTGATTTCTGGAAGCCCAAAAATAAATAAAGACTTGGGACTTCTAGAGTTTACAGCTGGGTAATTATATATGCTATTACCCAAAACTGAATTTCCATCCAAATAAGGTATGTACATACAATATGTATATTTGCTTGTTGGATATGAATCTAAAGCTTAATGTACTGAAAGTGGACAATACATTTGAAATAGTTGTCCAAATGTCATAACTTTTGACTTTCAAAAATTATGGTTTTGTACCTTCCCAACCCCCCTAAATGTATGATTTAGCAAAAAAGCCGTCCAAAAATTCCTTCAGTGTCTACCTGTATCAGAAATCAGGAACACAATGAATGTCCAAAAAAGCAGCTTTATATTGCTCTGAGGGAGCAATGTGTATGCCTGAAATTGTCACTGAAAATATGGAATTAATATTGAATCCTGATGTGAAAAACATGGACTATTTTCATGGATTTCCAGGTCTTCAGTAGAATTTGAGTTATTAGTTTTAATGTGTTCATTTTTGACATTAAATTGCAAAACCCATGGATTTAACATGCAAGAGAAGCCTTAAACTGACATCCAAGACCACCACAGGAACTGTCAAAGAAGGCCTAAACTAATGTGTTCTGGCATCCAAATCTTAGCAATTAAATTTCAAAAAAGGTCCTCTCCAGTTCCCAAAGACTTATTGAAAATTTGCGCTTAACCTTGATCAGAAAATCCAAAAAGGGGTTCTAGACCCAAAGCCATAAAATTCAGGCAATTAACTGTGGCTCACTTTGGTCTGAAAATCATCCAGAAAGAGCTATCTTGATTAACACAAAACACTTATTTTGTATTTCAGGATTTCAGTATAATGATGAAAACAGTCTAGTTTAATCTATACCGTCTCTTGTGCTGGCCCAGCGGTTAATTCTGAATTAACTTGACTCTGGACGACTTGTTTGAGGCTAACTTTGTCTGGACTGCCTCTCACGGAAAGTATCTCATGTAAGTTTGAATTGCAAAGCAAGGATATATGTGTCAGTGCATCGCACAATGGTAAAAAGACAAAGAAGAAGAATCTGAAAAACAAGACTGGCATGCATGCAGCAAAACTTAAGTTATTTCAGATTTAGCTGGACAAGAAATATAAAGAACACTGAATTAGGGCTGGAGTTATTAAAGTGTTGCATTTGACTTAAATACGAAATATGTTTTATACAATTTGGTTAACACAAGACAGCAATGTGCAGCTGCTTTGGACAGGGATCTTCTGGGATCGCTTATTATCATGTGAAAAGCAAATGTAGCCAGCAATGTTTCCAAAGATTCTTTTTGTAAGACGGTGTCACTGGACGACACACAGCACATTACAACAAACTCCCCAAGTGTTCATTTAAACATTCTGTTATTGGAATTTCAGTGCACATTGCAGAAAAAGAATGTGATTTGTTAGAGAATTTGAAATAGACTGGTTGTCTCCTGGTTAGGCTAACATACTTGTAAGTGAAAGGCTGCCAATTTAAATATTCAGATGTATTAGTACAATATATCCAATTTATGCTGAATTAAAGTCTGCTAAGCAACTAAATTGTCAGGATATAACAGTGCTATAGTGCTATGTATTTGATGCCAAAAAGCATACATACCATTTTGGTCGTTTTTTAAATAAATATTTTTTACCAAATATTTAGAAAAGGTTATTATTGTATTTATCGGTTTTGCTATTTGCATTTCATTGAATTTGAAAAAGAGGCAGATTCTGAAACGCCATACTCAAACTTTTCCATTTACTAATATTCGCTTACTTTGGTTTTCCATAGATGTAATTCCAGTGTTACCCAGTAGAAAAACTCCTGGCACCAACTGAGAACGGTGGTATTTGTGGTGCTTTTTTTTTATTCCTGAGTAATTCTTTGTTGTCATAAAAAGTTATTTCATTAAAGGAAATGTACTTATATGGCCAGTTTGTGACCATAAACAACCATTCCTACCGACTGGCAAGGCAATGCATTTTCACTCTTAGCCTGGAGAAAATCTGTTACCCAGAAACGGTAATGAAGTGTACCTTCTGGCCCCATTCATCCTTGCACTTGCAGGTTCTTCATAATTTATTGAATTATTAAACGTCTACCCATTTCAGTATGGGTATTATTTCATATTTCAAATTTAAACTGAGCTGAATTTTGCGGTGACTCGCCATGATCCAACTTTTTCTTTTTCATCCCTGCTTAGTGTTTTTTTGGAGATACCCGTTTTTCCAGGCGGGAACCTGCACTGTATCTGTGAACTTTAAAGAGGCCTATCATGTGCTTTCATTGTTGGGGTTTCTTTGTGGCTCTGCAACATGAGGGTAATTGCCTGCGGTTTTCTCCATATCGTTTTTCCATTTGTCATGGAAGTTGCCTGCAGTAACAGGTAAACATCCCCAGGTATTGGGATACCCATTAAACTCATTCATTGGTAAAAATGGATCATAAGTTATGTCTGTTTCCAGTTTATTCCCATCTTCAGGCTATACTGAGTAAACACATACTGCACGTCCTACCCAACGTAACTGTGGGGTTTTTCCCTGTTACTTTGAGCCTTTTTATCTACCTGTGATGGAGATTTTGATGGTCAATCCGAGAGGCAGCTCGTGTTACGACAATAGTGACATTACTGGCTGGTTTTTCTCCATGGGCCCTGCTGACATTTCCAGGAGTGTCGTGACGGACACAAAAGGCGCAGGGTTGCAGGTGGATAATGAAGTATGGGTTGTGTGGCTGTCTGTCAGAAGTCACCTAATATGTAGCCATGTTCTCCTGTTTCACTGACCATGAAATGCACCCCTGTTATGCAGTTCTCCTCCGATTGGCCAAGATCGACCACCTCCAGACCGAGTTTAGCTTAACCAAATCTCTCCAAAGCAAGGACAGATCCAGATTATTTTCAAGTGGGGGGCACAACAGCAAAAGTGACTATTCGAAGCGAACAATGATTGACATCACTAAGAGCCAATGAAAATTGGGGGGGGGGGGGC
>JAOVYW010003267.1:0-14215 GCA_025775045.1 Hiodon tergisus | reverse complement strand
CCCCCCCCAAATTCTAATTTGTGTTGGTCCATTCTTCGTTCTTCATATTGTATTACTCACAATAACTGCGTCAATTACATTATCTGTTTTTGTTCAGAATGAATGACGTGATGCCTCTGAAGACAAACAAAGGGCTGCTAATTTCAGTTTTGGACTGACCTTTTTGTGTTTTATGTTAAAGAAGCAGCAGGAGAAAGCAATTTAGAATTCACATTGTGGGTAACTTCACTTGCCTACAGCGTTAGATAGCATTGCCCCACATTTTCAACACAACCAGCGCAAAGCTGTATTTTAGTGGAGAAAGGGCTTTCCCAGCAATTTGGAGCAACGCACCCATGCCTTAATCTCGCACCCTCTCAGACCAAGCACCCAACACGGTGTACCACATTCAAGGGCCCTAATGAGCCTTTGTCATAAGCAGCAGAGTGTTTGAGTGTGTGTGCATGTGTGTGTGTCTGCAAGCGTGTGCGTGTGTGTATGTGTGTGTGTGTCTGCGTGTCTGTAAGCATGTGTGTATGCGTGTGTGTGTGTGTGAGCGTGTTTGTGTGAGTATGTGAGCGTGGGGGTGTGTGCGTGTGCCTGTGAGCGTGAACATGTGCGTGTGTGTCTGCGTGTGTGTCTGCGAGCATGTGCGTGTGTGTGTGTCTGTGAGCATGTGTGTCTGCGTGTGTGTGTCTGCGAGCGTGTATGTGTGTGTGTGAGCGTGTATGTGTGTGTGTGAGCGTGTGTGTGTGCGTGAGCGTGTGTGTCTGTGTGTGTGAGCGTGTGATTGTGTGTGTGAGCGTGTGTGTCTGTGTGTGTGTGTGTCTATGTCTGTGTGTATGTGTCTGTGTGTGTCTGTGTGATTGTGAGTGTGTGTGTGTATGTGTCTGTGTGTGATTGTGAGTGTGTGTGTGTGTGTATGTGTGTGTGTGTGTGTGTGTGTGTGTACGTGCTCTTCCTGGCACGGTCATACTCACGCTCACACACAGGTCCTGCTGGAGCCCAGGTCTGGTCGCTCCTGCAGGTGAAGCTCGCTGCCCCCTGACTCTGGTGGCCCTTCGGGCAGCTGACTGACACCGTCTGGCCAACGAGGAAGATGCCCTGGGAGGCGTCCCCACTCTTCTCCACCAGTCCCGGAGGAGGAGGGCAAGGTTTGGCTGAGGGTGAAACAGCACAGCAGCACACACCAGTGCAGAGAGTGAATTCTCCCATCCAACTAACATTCAAAGATTTCAAATGGGTTTGCTTCTAAGACCTAGGTGGTCATGTGAGGCCAGAGGATTCAGTGAAGTGGTACACGAAA
This sequence comes from Hiodon tergisus, assembly GCA_025775045.1. NCBI lineage: Eukaryota > Metazoa > Chordata > Actinopteri > Hiodontiformes > Hiodontidae > Hiodon > Hiodon tergisus. Next base: position 12,930 of record JAOVYW010003267.1, on the reverse strand, counting down.
ATTATTTATAAATCACTTAACCTTATAGAACAATGTAGCATGGCAGAACAATGATGTTGACAATTATTGGTTTTATTTCTTAATTCTGTATTTATTAACGCTCTTATATAGAACAAGCAACTACCCAGTTACAGTTATACAGCTGGATTTTTAAATGCCTCACTCAATGATATAATTTCAGACCTGACGTGACCTAGCAGATGCATGGCACTCGTTAAAAGCGTTAAATAGTTTTAACGGTTTGACGCTTCTGGGAACAGCCTGCAACCTTAGTGGTCACAGCGCACGTGTTTGCAGAAGACCGTCTACAAAGTCTGCTGTCTTTTAAAAGAATTGATAAACAGGGTCAGCAGATCCCTGCACGTCCTGCCCTCAGATATGAGCATTACGATACTGCCAGGTAAAAAAACAAACAAAAAAAACCTGTTTGTACCACAACGAGACTATTTTGAAATCCAGACTCCTTGTGTCGTCATGAGTTGTAGGCGTAAGATTTAACAACTCTTTAACAAGAGACGATGTGTTCGACCACGGTGTGGGCCAGACACACCTAACCCGTGTCTCTAAAAAATAACGTGCTTTTTGAAATCATCACTGTCCAAGGTACCAGCCACAAAGCACCCAGAACCCCAGTAAGTAACTGAAAACCCAGTAAGTAGTCTGAAACATTCATTTAAAAAATGGATAGCTAAGTATGTCTCGGCGCCTGATACTTCAAATTAAGATAAAAGCCTTCATTCAAATTGCCTTTATGTACTCCCACAGGGAAAGGAATCCCAAAAGACTGAGTCACTCTAAACACCGACACAAACAGGGCCGAAAACATATCTCAGCTCTCACACACCCTTAACGGATATAAAAAAATAAAATAAACAAGTTCCACTTCCTCTCACGGCGCTGATCTTTTCAGAGACGTACGGGCACAGGTGGGGGGCGGGGAGCTCCAGGACCCATTGCCCAGGCAGAGGGCCAGACGCTCCCCCAGGATGGTGTAGCCCCGGTCGCACTGGAACTCCACGGTGCGCCCAGTGGTGAAGTTGTGCACCAGCAGCCTTCCGTTAAGTAGCTCCCTGGGGTCATCACAGCCCTGAGTTGCTGAGGACATGCCACATAGAAGGTATCTGCTTATTGCTTCACACAAACCTCAGTATAGAAACACAGGTACTTATTATCCATGGATTCATTTTCACCCATATGTCACATGGTGAACTACAAAGTAAAAAAAAAGTATCTATTTTTAGATAAGATTCCCTTATAAAAACAATATATATATAGACAAAAACTGTGTGTTCATGTTTCTGTGATAAACTCAGAAATTGCCCAAAAAAAAAAAAAGGAATATAAACCCAAAAGAGGGCATTTAAAAATCCTTGGAAATACATGACTCTACAGGGACAGGGAATCACACCTACCCTCACACTTTGGGGTCGGCAGACTCCATGTTCTATTGGCCAGGCAGGTGAGGTTTTGAGGGCCAACCAGACGCAGCCCAGAGTTACAAACGTAACTCACGTTGCTCTGATATGTTTCCCCACTTATGACAGCCAGGGCGTTATCCACGGACGGAGGCGGTCCACACATAACCGCTAAAAATTTAAAAAAACGCAACAGACTATGCACAAGACCAAACTGAATACTTATAAAACCCAATTGGGATTTTTCAGAGCGGGACACTTGTGTAGCAACGACAGACTTCTAAAGGGTCTGCTTGTTTTTGTGTGACCTTTCGGGTTTAGTAGCATCCGATTTACACACTGAAACACCAGCTCAGATCAAATAATGATCAGATAAATGATGGCTCAAATTAAACGCGTAGAAGTGGAGATGGAACGAAGATTAGCAGACGGTGGCCTGCGAGGGTGGTTTGCGACCCCCGGTTTCACAGAGCCCACGGTTCAAAGCGTTCAGACTGTGGGAAAAGGCTCCTCGGCACATACTCGGTGCTGCGCTTACTGGGTCTTCTAACGAACTGGGACGCATGCAAGAAATGAGAGCCTCTCACCGGCGCACAGAGGGTGCTCGCCACTCCACGATTTATTTCCCTGGCAGACCCTAACAGGATCCCCCTGTTACAAATGAAGATGGATAATCACATTACAGGTGGTGCTCAACTTCGACAACATACATCCAGATATATAAACAGATTTGATATATATATGTTGTTGCTTGTAAAAATTCACATTATGCATCCAGATATATAAACGGATGACAAATAGCTAACTGTAAGCATTGACCATGTAATTCCCCCATACTTTTACTACACAGCTGACGCCCGCCGTTCATTACCTGCATCTGGAATCCAGGCAGACATGTGTAGATGACGGTGTCCCTGAAGTTGAAGCCGTCACCCTCAAAGTTTCCATGGAGAAGGGGGAGGGGCTTTCCACAGCTGACTGGCGCACAGGAGACTGCAGAGACTGCTGGAGACCAGCTACCTCCGGGCTGCATCAATAAAAAGAGCCTGTAATCGCCAGTCGTCAGCACGCATCAGAGTGCTTTTTTGGCGAACGTCTGTTGCCTTGACCGTAACTTACCTGACATTCCAACGCCCGGGGTCCCACCAGATTAAAGCCGTCTTCACAGGAGAGCGTGACCGAGCCGCCGGCTGGGGTGAGGTCCTCACCTGCGACCACGACCACGTGGGTGAGGTTGGCGGGCAGGGAGCAAGGCGTGGGCCGGCACCGCACGCCGTGGGTGGTCCAGGTGCCGTCACTCAGACAGCTCAGAGCACCCACTGGTGTCGCCAGCTCATACCCTTCCACACACCTGCGGGCAGGGGTAGGACAGACCGTCACACACCACAGAAATAACAGGCAACATGTTTACAGAAGAGAGGCACTTTTAGTATTCATAAAAGAGTTTTCTCTGCCTTCGTACGCCATCAGACTAAATTTTCTTCTCTGGTTTTGACAGAGTTTTAATAATTAACCATAGCGAACTTACAAGAACTCGCAGTTAAATGGTGAGTCCTGCCAAGCCGGACATGACCTGGCTAACGCATAACATCTGTTTACCTGTACTGTACTCGGCTACCGAAGGTGAAAGCATCTCCAACCGTCTCGGCGTTGGAGACAGGCGGGGGAGGCCCACAGGACACCGGCTGGCAGGAGAAGCGGGGCTCGCTCCACTTTCCACCCCCGGTACAGGTCAGGTAGAGGTAGCCAGTCATCTGGTAGCCATGTTTGCATGTGTAGGCCACAGTTTCGGGGGAGCTGGAGCTACCCCCTTGGAGGACAGCATTGGGAACATTGGGAGGCAGGGCGGAGCACCTCCCTCTCGCACAGACGGGCACTCCCGGGCTCCAGACCCCACCCCTCTCACAGGTGGCTTCTGTGGGGCCCAACATCCTGTAACCGTCATCACAGTGGAAGCGTACCCGGTCCCCGCAGGCGTGCTCCCTGCCCAGCACCACCCCATACTTCAGGATCGGTGGGTCGCAGACGCAAGGGCGGCACTTGGGCACCACCCCGACCCACAAGCCCCCTGCCGAGCAGCGTAGAAAAGGGTTACCCACGACCTCATAACCTGGGAAGCACACGTACTCCACCACGTCCTCAAAGTTGAAGCTGGTCCCGTTCAGGTAGCCATGGCTGATGTCCTCGGGAGGGTCACAAGTGACGGACACACACTGTGGTGGGGAGGCGTCCCACAGCGCATTGCCCAGACACACCAGCCGGGACTCCCCTACCAGGGTGTAGCCTTCATCGCACACGTACCTCACCTCGCTGTTATACCCAAAGTCTGACCACAGCAGGCGGCTGTTGGGAACGTTGGGAGGCCTGTCACAGACAGCTGGGACACAAGTGGGGCTAGCGTGGCTCCAGGTGCCGTTAGCCAGACACACACTGCTCGCCGCCCCCTTCAGGACAAACCCAGGCTTGCAGCCGTACACCACCGTGTTGTTGTAGGTGAAGTCCCTCCCTTCCACCGTGACATTGTTGGGCATGGCCGGAGAACTGCAGGACACAGGAACACACCGCGGTCTCTCACTGTCCCACCGACCGTCAGAGCGGCAGCTGGTGGAGCTGCTGCCCAGCAGGATGAATCCGACAAGGCACCGGTAGTGGACGGCGTTGGGATACAGGAAGGAGTCTCCCTCCACGGTGCCGTTGGGGATTTCCCCCGGGTCTCCACAGGAGACAGCCCTGCAGCTGGGGTTGCTATCGCTCCACTGCCGGCCAGAGACGCACTGCCGAATGGTCTGTCCCTCCAGCTCGTAGCCCTCGTTGCAGTGGTACTGGACCAGGCTGCCCAGTGCCAGGTCTGTGACGGTCACCGAGCCGTGCTCAGGGCTGGCGGGAGGCTCGCACTCCGCTGGCATGCAGCTGGGCGCCGTCCCATTCCACGAGCCGTCTTCCAGACAGACCAGAACAGAGTTCCCGGCCAGCTCGTACCCGGACTGGCAGCGGTACTCGACCATGGCGCCCTGCAGGAAGCTCACGTCTAGCAGCGATCTGGCCGCGGCGCTGAATCCGGAGACGTCCGGGTCAGCTCTCAGAGGGTGTCCGTTGGGATACAGAAATGTAACATACTCACCAAAGTCAATGTGCGGAGGCAGCCCGCAGTCGGTAGACACGCACGAAGGGGTCGGGCTGGACCAGCCGGACTCCTCACACGTTAAGTGGTTCTGGCCCAACAGCTGGAATCCAGGAAAGCAGCTGTAGAATATGGTGACGCCATACTTGTGGTCCATGCCTTCCACAAAACCGTTCTCGATGGGCTGGGGAGAGGTGCAGAAGATCTGCTTGCAGACAGGGGTCTCTTTGTCCCACTCGCCCGTCTCCAAGCAGCTGAGTGACTCCGGACCTTCCAGGCGATACCCCCTCATGCACGTGTAGGTGACCGAGTGGCTGAACTGAAGCCAGGTGTAGGACACCATCCCGTTGGCGATCTCCTTTGGTGAGGCGCATTCAATCGGTCGGCACAGGGGCACCCTCCCGATCCAGAGTCCGTTGTCCCCACAGAGCACGGTGGAGTTTCCCTCCAGAGTGTAGCCGGGCTTGCAACTGTAGAGGGCGGTGCTGAGGTACATGAGGCCCTGCACGTCAACAATGCCGTTGGGAATCTCCTCAGGCTGCGGACATTCCACCGGGACGCATTCCGGGAGTGGTGTGCTCCAGGAGCCGTCTGCTTGACAGGTGACGGACGCCTCCTTCCTCACCGTGAAGCCATCTAAGCAGGAGTAGGTCACCACGCTCCCGAAGTAGGCAGGCGCGGCCAACGGATCCCCGTAAGACACCTTGGGGGGCGGACCACAGAACACCTGCTTGCAGACGGGGAAAGAGTCGTTCCACTCCTGGGATGGGGTGCAGCGAAGGACCTGAGCCCCGTGCAGGACATAGCCGTCATCGCAGGAGAGCTCGATCGTCCCTGAGTCAGGGTCGATTTTTTTCAGCACCAGGTGGTTCTCCTCTAGCGGCGGTTCAGAGCACTGGACCGGAGTGCACCGAGGGGCCTTGGACTTGTCCCACATCCCGTACTTCAGGCAGGTCCAGACAGCATCACCGACAAGCTCATAGCCCTCGTCGCAGATGTACTCCACCTTGCGGCCTACCTCAAAAACCGAGCCCTTGTAGCTCCCGTGGAGAATGCTGGCCGGGGCGTCGCAGGTAAGGAGGACACAGGCGGGCGGGTTTTCGTTGGACCATTGCCGATTAGCTTGACACACGCGCTCTGGCTTTCCAGTCAGGCGAAAGCCCGGGTCGCAGGCATATAACGCTTTGCTGTTGAACACAAAGCGGCTTTTGTTCTGTGGGCCAGAAAACAGGAGTACGTATATAAACACAATACAATACAATACACAAACTGAAAAAAACCTTTCCTGACACTCCTGACAGCTTTAGTTGTACAAGTCGTTTGACCTTCTCAAGCATGCCTGCTTCTCAAGAAGTTAACGGATATTCCCACAATTCCCACAGTAGGGGAGCGTTACCTTGATGAAGCCATTCTTCAGGGCAGGAGGGGTGGGACAAGCTACTGGCTGACAGGAAGGTAGGATCCCACCCCACTCTCCATTAGCTTGGCAGGTCCTCCTCTTCTCACCCCGGATCACGAACCCCTTGTCACAGCTGTAGGCCACGACGGCCCCGAAGCTGTAATTGGTGCCACTGACATACCCTCTCTCGATGCCCGTCGGCTTGGAGCAGCGCACCGGCACACAGCCCACTTCGAAAGGCGAGGGTACCCACTCCCCTCCCATCATGCACCTCAGGACGGCTGTAGAGTTGAGCATGAAGCCTTCCTCACACTTGTAGCTGACCTCGGCATTGCTGGCGTACTTGGGCTTGTTCGCGGCGTCCAGGATGGTGTGGGGTGGGTTGGGCGGGCGCTGACAGAAGTTGGCGATGCACCGGGGCATCTGGTGACCCTCGGGCGGCACCCACATGCCCCGGGAGTCACAGAAGACCTTGGAGTTGTCGGCAGCGCTGTACCCGTCGGCGCAGTAGTAGATAGCGGTATCCCCGAAGAGCTGGTGGCCTGCCTCAGGGAAGGCGTGGTCGACCGGTGGCGGCGGGCCGCAGGAGCGGGGCGCACATTGGCCAGAGCTGGGGCTCCACTCGCCGCTGGGAAGGCACTCCCGTGCGTCTGTGCCAAGCATGGTATACCTGCAGAGCGACGGGCAGGGAATGGTCAAGCACAGTGTTTTTATCCACAAAAACACCGAAAGCAGAGAATTATTTATGGAGATGCTTTGTGATGCAATTTTAGCACCTGTGCTGTCTATTCAGTGCATTTTAACAATACTTGAGAGTAGAAACTGGCAAAGGCGCTGCACTACTAAAGACTAATCAGTAGGAAGTACCTAAATTTGATTTCAATGATTGCTTATCTGACTGATCTTGCTGACTGATCGACTGAATGAAAGGGAAATACGCTGTAACGATTTGGGAAAATGATTAGTTACCCTTCTTTGCAGATGTAGTGCACCTCGTCTCCCAGGGCGAAGTTGACGCCCACCACCGTGGCATCCCTCAGTGTAGGGGGTTCCCCACATTCAACCCTGGCACAGATCGGTGCTGGGACGCTCCACTGTCCTGTCGCCTCACAGGACACTTCCGCGGAACCCTGCAGTCTTAAAAACAGCTTCTCTTTACACAGCATCACAGCAACCCCCAGGCACCCTGCACATCAGGTGTGTCAGAGCTGTGACTGATGCGTGTCAGTGATCACCATAGTGGCGTGTAGCTACTGCAGGACATCAGAATCCTATAAACAGGGCTTATACATTTACAATTATGTCTATTGAGAATTACAGTTGATATAGTGTAGATAAGAAATCTAATCCTAGATTTACCAATTAAATCCAATTTAAACTTTCAGACAAAATGTGATGTGTAGGTGAAACAGCTCTTACCTGTAGCCCTCTGCACAGGTGTAGGTGATAGTGGACAGGTAGGTTTTCCCAGTAAGGGTGAAGTTTGCGTTCTCCACGAGCGGGAGCTCATTGCAAGTTACCGGCTGGCAGGTAGGGGGCGCTCTGCTCCACATCAGGCTGGCAAGGCACTGGACCTCTGCCGGGTCCCGCAGGACAAACCCTTTTTTGCAGCTGGAGAGTAGGTCAGGGCCACAGGATTGATGACGACAGGCATTGTGGAAAACGGCACAAGCCAGTCACAGTCATTATTTTACTGAAAACAATCAGAGAAGTGCTGCTGCTTTGCGGTTATTCACAATTCAAAGCCCCCCCATCCTCAAGGCACACAATCTTGATACAGCACCTTGTGTTGTGTTGGGGGAGGTGAATACATATGCTATCAACATTTCATTTTGTGTACATGTCTTTTGCACCGCTGGAATGGGGTGAAATCTCTGCTAGGCGCTGTCTCTAATCACACACCACGCAAATTCACAGCGCTACGTTTTTGGCCACGTACACATTCTCCACAAGGGTACAAAGTGTAACATTCCGGCGGAAATAACACCCCAATGCCTAGCTCACAGCCCTGAGGTGATACCTGAAAGTCACCTTGCTTCCGAAAGTGAAGTTGGTCCCCTTCATGATGCCGTTTTGCGGGACGGCGGGCCTTCCGCAGGAGAGGGCTGATGGAGAAGACCGGAACACAAGCAGTGAGCAGCCCTGTCCTTACCCCACCCAGAATCATACCCAGAAACCCCGGTGGTGAGGGGTGCCGAGACAAGGCGCTTTCTCAAAACCAGCGTCCAGGGACTCGGAACAGTGCACTAGCAAAAGGCCTGGGTAACTCATCTTCACGCTCTTCACGTGACTGGGGGTCCAGACCCATTCACACTGGGTTTTCAGATATAATTATTTATTCATTTTTGTCTTTTACCTTTGCAGTACGGAAACTCCTGATCCCATTTTCCCGACTCTAAACATGTGATATGGGCTGACCCAATCAGCTCGTAGCCCTCCTCGCAGGTAAAGACCACTTCACTGCCCATCATGAAGATGCTTCCGTCCCGATGGCCGAATTCTGGGGAACCCGGGTCCTTACATTTGACGGGTTCTGATTCATGAAAAAAGGAAGAAACATATGAACTACGGATGACTGAAACGCTGGCGGTCTTTACCGGTGCAGTTCCTGCCATAGTGGCATTGGGCGGGCGGTCTTTACCTGTGCAGTTCCTGCCATAGTGGCATTGGGCGGGCGGGCGGTCTTTACCTGTAAAGTTCCTGCCATAGTGGCATTGGGCGGGCGGGCGGTCTTTACCTGTGCAGTTCCTCCCGTCGCCGCTGTAGGGGTGGACGCAGGTGCAGGTGTAGGAGCCATCTGTGTTGTGGCAGCTGGCGTGCCGGTCGCAGTCGGAGCCCAGCGCACACTCGTCCACGTCTGCAGCACACAGGGAAGGGTTACGCGGGCCATGGTGAAAAATAAAACACTGTTAAATGCGGTCAGGCTTGGCCTCTGACCTAGACAGGCCGGGATGTTCCCACTCCAGGTCCCGCTGTTGGAACAGGGCATCCTGGCCTCTTACCTAGACAGGCCGGGATGTTCCCACTCCAGGTCCCGCTGTTGGAACAGGGCATCCTGGCCTCTTACCTAGACAGGCCGGGATGTTCCCACTCCAGGTCCCGCTGTTGGAACAGGGCATCCTGGCATCCCCGAGCAGGTAGAAGCCGGGCTTGCAGCGGTACGTCACCACGCTGCCCGAATCGAAGTCGCTCCCAGAGTACATACCATGCTCCAGGGGTGGAGGGGGCCCGCAGTTTACCCCTGTAAAACAGTAGCCCTGTCTGAGCGGGTGGTGAAGGCACTGCTCTGATTTGTTTGAACAAACAAAAATCCCATGGTTAAAGCCATCAGCCTTACACACTCCCGATAGAGGCTACACAGAAAAAGGAATTTAAATAACCAGGAAAGTGCTGAGCTGATTGGACAGGCTTCAGCGGGCTTCTTTCACTGCGGGTTTATAATTTAACTGTGTCTGTCTGGGCCAGCCAACCGTTTCGTTAGAGTTCCCTGGGTTGACATGCTCCATATATAAGCAGAAGCTAACTCAAGGATCTAATATTGATCCAAAAATTAAGTCAGGAGTATGGGCCCAGTATCAGTCAATCCAAATTAGATTTTCGTTATTGCGCATTCTTACAAATAGAAACTGTCACAAAGCGCTGAACAGACAGAATCAAAGAGCCAGCCGGTAAAAACTGGAAAACCCCAGGATGCCAAACCCCCCAGTTGGAGTGCTAGGGCTCTTACTGTCACACTGAGGCAGGGGGCGGCTCCAAGCCCCCCTGTTGAGGCAGCGTTGCACTGGCTCCCCTACCAGGTAGAAGCCGGGATCGCAGGACAGCTGCACCTGGGAGCCCGGGCTGACAGCCGTGCTGGAAGCGTGCAGGTGAGGGACGGCGCTCACCAGCAGGGGGCAGTCTGAGGCAAGCCGAAGGAACGTTGTCAGTAAGGTTAGGTACTAAGTGTTTCTTTCCCTGACCGGATGCAGAGAAAATCACATTAGCAATGTTCTTCAAACACACGGCCGTTTACCCCCGTCGCGCTATTGACAGACAGCTGTCTCTCAGCGATACAGGTTCAAGGAAAACAAGGCCGAAGGGAAGCGGATCTGATCACACTTCTTACCGGCACAGAAAAAAGTTGGTGCAGTCTTGACCCTTCCTGCGACCCCCTTGAGGAAATCTGGCCAGGCCAACACGTTGCCCCTGTGGATGTCACCTGGGCAGCTGATGGCCAATGCTTTGATCTGTCACGGAACAAACAGGACCAGGAGTAGTACCAGTGACGAATGTGAAACGTCACACGTAGGCCTTCCCATTGTGTGAAAGGCGGAGTGCTCAAATATTAAGGGGAGAGGAGGCTTTAGATAAGGGCACAACACTTCAGAGTAGTGGCAGAAAGCAGAGAGACATGCTGTGGTTTAGGGATTCACTCAGGAAGTGGTTATATATAATGTGTTTGTGTGATCATTCCCCACCGCAGCTGGGCTTTTGTATAACGCAGAGTACTGCAGCATACTTACTTGCTGTGCTGTGAGAACGCGGTCCCATATGTTGAGCTGGCTGATGGATCCCACGAAAGACTCCACGGGGTTGAAGCCCTTGCCTCGCTGATCCTGATCCTGCCCCAGAACCAGCGCCCCGCCACCTGCGGGAGGGGAGGAAAACCATCACACAGAGGGTAACATTCGCTGTGCAGAACTTCCACCCTCCATCAGGCTCACAAGGCCCGTATCTACAAGTTAGCTCCAGGGAAAACCCGAGACAAACACAGGTCGACACGCTAGTCAGGGAGCCAGCGCAGCTTCTCTAAATGATTTCAAATGAAAGCTTTAAAATAAGCGGAACAGAGGAGTGATCGAGGGGCTGCTGGCCTCGAACCCTCTAGGCAAGGGGTAACCCTGACAAGGCTCGGTGGGACGTTTAATGACTTTTGGTCTGATGTTAACACTAAACCTGGGATAGTGGTGCCAACCGACAAGCCTTTCCCTCCGTCCGAGGGGGTCCCGTCGATGTAGACCTTCCAGTCGCCGTCTGCGCTCCTCCAGGACACCCCGATGTGGTGCCAGCGCCCATCGTTGACCGCTGGGCAGTCGGTGATGCGCTCCCGGCCGTTCACGTACAGGACCCATCTGAGTGGCCAGGTAAAGAGAGGGGAAACCATGTAATTTTCCCTCGAGAGGAGAGAGGCGATCACGCAGAGCACAAGTCAGGTTCCCCCATAAACGCACCAGTTCGTAACCTCATGGACAAAGGCTTCCTGCCAACAAAGCTAGTGATTATTAAAGCTAGTCACAGCAACAATATGAGAACATTATGCGAGAGCAGGGGCTGGTTGGGGGACTGTGAAAAGGACCCGCCTTAAACCCAGACAGACAGGGGAAGAGGACGAATCAGTCACCCGTTGTAGTCAATCAGCAGGAAGGCGTTATCACTCCCACCCTCCACAGCGTAAGATATTGGGGTTCCGTAGTTGGTGGTGTCGGACGACTTCATCCAGAAGGCACATGTGATCTCTGTCAGGGGGGGTACGACGTCATCCATCATGACGTAACCGTGGATACCAGACACCTCGAAGTCCAGGTTGAACGCAGAAGACATCTCTGAGGTTTCGAAAATCCAACAGCAGAAAACACAAAAACAACAACTTTTTAGAGAAAGGATGAGTAATAGCTAAAAAAAAACATTCAGCTGACACTCTCTCCACACCCTTCCGCCCCGTGCAACTGCGCCGTTTGTACCTGTCTCACACCTGGTTCCGTTGAACCCAGGAGGGCACCTGCAGGTGACGAAGCCCGGGCCGTCTACGCACCGGGCCCCGTTCTGACAGGGGCTCGGATCACACTCGTCTACGTCCACTTCACACAGCCTGCCCGCGTACCCATCAGGGCACTCACACCTGAGGGACGTGCACAGTACCACGTGATACGTTTTAAATTAAAACTTACACCTCCCACACACGTTTACTTTGTATCACAAATTTATCGGACAGCCATTTGAACCTGCAAATCCACAAGTCATATCCGTGTTCCAATAAAAATATCTGAAAACGGTAGTGTTTTATCAGTGGTGAAGGCTGGAATTGATAAGACTAGTTTTTAAAAATACGTTGCCTTAGGGTCCACCCACTATTGGATCCGGTTTGGCTTGTGGGAAATTTGGCTTGTGGGAAGAAAGCCTCTTTCAGAGAAACAGGCACAAACCTGAAGCCAGCATTTACCTGAAGTCGTTAAAGGCATCTGAACAGGTTCCCCCGTGCAGACAGGGGGCGCTGTCACACTCGTTCACGTTGACCTCGCAGCGGTCCCCGGTGAACCCCTGAGTGCAGGCACAGGAGTAACCCCCAGGCAAGTCCTGACAGGCCCCCTCGTTTAGACAGGGGTTCGACCGACACTCGTCGATCTCCAGCTCACAGTGGACCCCTGTACACAACACAAAGTATCCAGGTTTTGTAGTAAGCCCTTATATGTTTTCTTCACATTGCATTTATATTTTATATATATAAAAAATTTTAAGGCTACAGACTAAATAGATTTCAAAGATTTTAAATACAGTGGAACACGGCTATGTTCTGTTTATGCATATGGTTTAAAATGACAAAAAAAACTAATAAAGGACAATAGATCACTAACTGGCCACAGTTTCCCACAGTGGAGGCTAACCTCTTTACTGACAGTGCCAAACAACCCCACCCACCCACAACAGGGGCTGCATCAGGGCATCACTCTGGGGATCTCTCACCTGTAAACCCGTCCACACAGCTGCAGGCATATTGGTTGACCTCGTCCACACAGACTCCGTCGTTCAGGCAGGGGCCGGAGCTACATTCATTCACCTCCACGTCGCATAGTAACCCTGAACAAGTAAACAAGCATCTGGCCAGTCAAAGCAGGAACACAGGTTTATCCCACGTCTATAGGACATCTCAGTGTGTAGTGTGCACGCGGGGGGGGGGGGGGGGGGGGGGGGGGGGGGGGGGGGGGGGGGGGGGGGGGGGGGGGGGGGGGGGGGGGGGG
>JAOVYW010003264.1:0-14216 GCA_025775045.1 Hiodon tergisus | reverse complement strand
ACGTGTGATGCGGTCTGCTGAGTGGTGTAACACGTGTGATGCGGTCTGCTGAGCGGTGTAACACGTGTGATGCGGTCCCTAACGGATGCGCGTGCAAAACGTGTGGCCAGAAGTTCACCTCATTAACCCGCCTGCTCTTTTATCGGTTTTTTTAAGGAAATCTGGGACTAAAAAGGCCGGAGCCCTTCTTTCCCCCCTCCAACGCGTCCCCCGCTGCTGACCACGGTAATGTTACTACTGAACACTGATTACAAAGCTGCAACCTGGGGTTTAGCTGCCTCAATCTTGTGTTTGCCCGTGTTCCTCGAGCCAGTTACTTATCCAGCATTGCCTCTGTGACTATCCAGCTCTATAAATGCGCCACTGTAGAAACTGCCAACGGTTTGCAATTCGAACAGTTGCTCTGGATGGTAGTGTCTGCTAAGAAGCTAAATCGTCGTTTAGCTGAACGACGGCAAAACGCCAGCAGCAGCCACCGGAGGACTGAGGGTTGTCGGTAAGCACATCCGTGATGACTAGGGTTGGTCTGATCGGTTTGGTGTGGTGTGTGCAGACGAACAGTAAGTGCGGGAAGGAAGCGACCCACATCAGACAGCGGAGTTTTCCTCTTTACGTCGTCAGTTATTCAGCATTAATGGTCGACCATCGCCACTACGGGGCGGATTCAGCGTGCCTTTTCACTTCCAAAACCACAACAAAAAAACTAACCAAAAAGAAAAAAAGAACATTTTCGCCTTTTGAGGGAGATTTTTCTGAACTTAGGGTCTGATGTTAACCCAGGAGGATGAAGGTGTTTGCACTGCAGTTTGACATGGTGTTTATCAAGCTTCAGTGTGAGATTAACGTGAGAACAGTCAGTTGGGTTGGGTTTTTAAACAGGCTCGGGTAGCAAGTGCCTCTTTTATTTCTTTTTTTTATTTTATTTTTTACTTCTTTTATTTAAATAAAGGAATGCACTCCGCAAACATGTCCTTGTGCATGGATTCCAATCACAAAACTAACCAAGGTTATCATTTTGGGTTGGGCGGACAGGTCAGGGATTTAGATATAACAATGGGGGAACTTGTGTGCTGTGGAAAAGTGATACCGTGTGTGTTTTTTGGATACCGTGTCAAAAAAGTTTTACATTTAAAAGCTGTCCATGTCAATATATAAATATGTGCGTCCATACAATCAAATTAGTAGTAACTGATTACTAATTACTGATTGTATGGACGCACATATTTCTATATTGACACGGACAGCTTTTAAATTAAAAAAAGGTTTTTGACACGGTATCCAAAAAACCCAAAACTAACGTTGACAATATGCTGTTGTGGAAAGGTTCTCCAGAGTTAAACCTTCTAACACACACACTGGAGGCAGTAATGCAAAGCCCCTGCCAGCAATCTGCCTCTTACTGTCAAATGTCTAACTAAAATCTTAGACGATTTGTTATCGGGATTAACGCATTGATCAATAATTTATTAAAATAATGACGTTGCAGAAAATGTGTGCGGCAACCCTACGGAAGGCCTTGCATTTAAAATAAATACTGTTAGCATGAAATACATAAATATATACATTTTATTTAAATAAAAATGATAGAAAATATCATTTAAACGTAAAGCTGTACATAATACCTTTACACTCGACTTACAGAAATCTACATTACTACAGTGGCTCTTTACGCGTGAAACACATTTGAGATAAGTAGGTTTTTAGTTTTAGAGCCTGGTGTTATTTCGGGTCGGGTTTACGGGCCGGGTCTCTCTTTGTCACAGACGACAGGATGTCCCAGATTTCGTCCAGGTCGGCTGCCTCCTGCTCAATGGCCTCTCAGGTCCTGACCCGGGCCCAGAAGAGGCGAGACAGCTTCTGGGGCAAAAGCTAGTCCCCAGGGAGACCTTCACAGGCACAGTGGAACACACACCAGTGGCTACCTGCTGTTAGCGTTCAAGTTCTCAAATGGGGATCTTAGGCAACGTATATATATATTTTTTTTTTTGAAAGTTCTTAAATTGTAATTTGTTTAAATGTGAAATGTGTAAATTGTCAATTAGTGTTTGCGATAGATTTTATGTGAATGGATAGTTTTACATTTTTCATTCTTCTTCATAGTTGCCACATACAGTCTGAATATGTATTTACTAAAAAAAAAAAAAGTTTACTTTTTTTTATAGTTTCTCCTTGAACTTGAATGATGTCATGTAAAGCATTATTATTACATTAGATACAAATAAATAGTTGTTTAAAAAAAAGAAACAAACGTTTGTATTGATCGGTTGTGTTTGTTTTCAATATTAATAATCAGGTAGATTTGAACTGATCACTTCACACAGTGCTGCTTTTAAAAATAAATGTATTTATTTGTGAAAATGCTAAAAAACTAAAACAAAGCGTTTACAGAGAAGGTAAATGAATGTATTGATTTGTGAAAGTACTAAAATAACGAAGTGTTCACAGAGAAGGCAAAGAGCTTATTGCTTAAGCACAATTTAAAAAATGCCATCTAAATTATTCATCAGAAAACACGGCTTTACAGTTTTCACTTTCTGGTCGAAAAACAACAGCGGTACATCCACAGATCGCAGTAAATTAGCTCACCTCTCTGCTGTTTTCATTGTGACTCCGCTACCAGTGATATCCCAGGTGTACCTGGCTGTAAGATCCGTTTTGTCACCTTCTACCCTCGTTTGCTGTAAGTGAAACCCAGGGACGATTACGTTACAGGGATGATTCTGTGACACGTTTACTGTAAAAGGTAATTGAATGAAAACATCAGTATATATCCCAGAGGTCACAGTCACGTATTTAAATTAAGCCATTTATGTACCTTACTTTTACTACGTCTTAATTTCTTTTGCCCTAGAATGCAATCTTCCGTCAAGTGCATTAGATCATTAATTACTAAACAGCTTCAAATAGCTAAACACTATTTAAAGATTTAATGATAGTTAGACTAATTTCTATTCCTCCCGTTTTCCAATATGCTAACATAACAGGCCTGTTTATTGAGTCGGATTCAGTGCATGAGTTGCCAATGGACCTTCAATTGCACCGAAAAGTGCAATTCCAGTGCAAATTCCAGTTCTGAACAGAAAATTAATTTATATTAATCAAATTATTACGTTAATAATAAATAAAAAAATGTATTGGGACATAGATGCACATTCATAAAACTAAAATGTATATCGTAATGCCTGAGCATTTCCATGGTTCAGTTTATGCTGACCTTGAGGGAATTTATTGTGGTATAATTCCATAGAAGAAAACATTTGAGAGAAAGAGTAGGGGGGGGGGGTTGAGACCACGTGCGTGGTTTGACGTTATGACAAAAATCCGGGCCACTTCTGAAGAATATAAATATGATCTCAGACAGGTGGAACCTACAAACACATCAACAAGGTAGCACAGAGGCTGAGGAAGTCCAGTTTAAACTTTTTTCGAGTCAGTTAAATCGCCTTGTCGTTATTTTTTTTATCTGCTGCTGTTTAGACAACACTGACCTGGTTATGAAGTGCTTTGTTTTAGCAGCGTTGATGATGCTCTATGGGCACCAGCGAGAAGCCATGGCTGGGACGGTTCTACATCGCCCAAAAAGAGGGCTGATCCGCAGTGCCCCCCTGGACGACATGGACACCAACCGGCGGATCAGGGACATGGCTCGGGCTGTGAGTAGGGGTAGGGACATGGCTCGGGCTGTGAGTAGGGGTAGGGACATGGCTCGGGCTGTGAGTAGGGGTAGGGACATGGTTCGGGCTGTGAGTAGGGGTAGGGACATGGCTCGGGCTGTGAGTAGGGGTAGGGACATGGCTCGGGCTGTGAGTAGGGGTAGGGACATGGCTCGGGTTGTGAGTAGGGGTAGGGACATGGCTCGGGCTGTGAGTAGGGGTAGGGGTAGGGGTAGGGACATGGCAGTGCCAGTGGCATTAGTTTTGTCTTTTAAACTTAGAGACACGCACTGTCAAAGAACTTGGGTTGTAGAAAGAAGGCGTGGGCCTATTTGACTGCAAATAAGTAAAATTGAGCTATCTGCATTAACCCTTACGACAGGCACAACAGCAAGACCCCGACACTCAAACCCGGCTGATCCTGTCTGCCCAGAAAATAAAAGATAAAACGGTATGTATTATTATTGGGGTGCCATTATTTACGCGTGCTGCTTTTGTGTTGTCCTAGAGTCGGCACATTTGTTACCATTATTTACAGGCTCTGCTTATATGTGTCGCCCTAGAATCTGTACATTTGCTGCTTGCATGCCAATATCCTGGACTTCTACCTCCGGAATATATTGAAAACAGAGGAGCATTTTCCCCACCTGTCGTCAGTGAGAACGGACCTGGCTCGAGTCAGCAGAGACCTGGTGGAACAGGGTTGTGTGAGTACCGTAGTTCTAACGAGACGTCTTAATATCGTGGCTTCAGCGGCATAGCCACAAGTAGCGAAACAAGCAGGCATTGTCGGCATAGTTGAGTCGGGTTTCTTATCTGCACTTTTAAGCCCCAATCTGGAGCATAAAACTCGAAATTTCGCGATCTTAAGAAGATAACGGAGCCACAGATAAGAGATGGGCAGAGGTGGTTTTGTAGATAGTCATCGCATGGTGACAATTGCTAAGTGCCTGTATGCCCTTCGCGGCACGCTCTAACTTTCATTTTTATTCTGCGTCAGGCTATTAAACAGGTGAACGATCACGAGCATAACCGGATGTTCAGAGAGCAGTTCTTCAAGGTAACGCATGCATGAGCTCATTCCTGAAATTTACGTCTGTCATAAAGTTCCTCGTAGAAAATTACCGTGTTTGATAATCGCGAGGAAAGGACTTTGTCGCGGTGTTCACAGATGAATCGCTTTGAGGATGATGTCGCGCTACACTCAATTTAAGCGCACGTTTGCTTTGGACATACCTTGGTTTCAGATGGGGGAAAAAGCGGAGGCCAAGGCCATCGGAGAAATCGACATTCTCTTCGACTACCTGTACACTTTCTGCTAAGAGACTGCTCTACACAGTTCACGAAGGGGCTCTAAGTAACGATCTCTATTCTTGATATTATTGAAGTTACGTTTTAGGAATTTAATTACTTCGTGGTACCGTATTACGTGGTCCGTATAAGTTTTCAGTTTTATTATTTAAGTTATGTTAATTTATCAAATTATGAATGCATATTCATTTTAATAAATAAAAAAATATTTATATTGTATCGTTTACAACTGATGTACTTACGTATCTTATTTATTCTTATTTATGTTTATTGACAAAATTATGTAGCCCATAATGCAAACGCGTGAAATGTATATCTACAAAATCAAACTTAAAATATAAATTATAATTCTAGTAAAAATTTCAGTTAAAATGTGCTCATATTGTGGTAATTATATTCATGGAGTTTGAAACATATTTTAAACTTAAACTTTAAAATATTTTTTAACTTTTTAAAATTGCATTGTTAGTTAAATGTTGTTGTATTTAACAAATTAATTAAAATGTATTAATGTCATTGCTAGAGATAAATGTTATTGTATTGGAAAATATATTGCAGTTTGTGCATACAAATTAAAAGATTTGCTTGAATAAAGCTATACTGAAACAATGTTATGAGTAGATTTAAATCTTGCTTTTTTAAAATCAACCTTTCAGTTTATGCTGTGCTCTAAAGATTAAAAGAAAGATGATTAATAATGTAATTAACAATTGACTCAACACATAATAGTATCTGGAGTATCGACAGTGAGTATGACTGCATAACTTAGTACACCCAAATAAGATCTCACACTGGGCCCCCAAATAAGATCTCACACTTTTTTATGCCCCAATTTAATTAAATTATAGCATTATTTTGTATTACAGGTGGTATACACCTGTCCATGCGATGTAGTAGCCATGGGTCTCATTAAACTGTCCGGTCCAAGCATTCACTGATCGATTATGTTTCTTCTGCAAAAAGGTTTCCTCTAATAGCCATCATTTTTAAACATCTTTCGGTGTTGACGTCGTACAGAATTAAAAAGTTTTAAGGAAGCGATATCTTACCGTTTACACTTTCATTGTGCACCAGTATGAGGACACTCCCATTATGTAATAATAATGTAGTAAAAACTATTTGATTTATGATGTTTGGAGAAGGAAACTGGTGTGATTTCCGACATTAGAAACTGCAGACATCCAGAGTGGACCCCCATGGGGCCAGACATTGCGCAGTCTTGGCAAGGTTCAGCTACTGGGCCTGGCTGAGGGCTTACTGGGCCTGGCTGAGGGCTTACTGGGCCTGGCTGAGGGCATACTGGGCCTGGCTGAGGGCTTACTGGGCCTGGCTGAGGGCTTACTGGGCCTGGCTGAGGGCTTACTGGGCCTGGCTGAGGGCATGCTCAGAGACTTCTGACAGAGGAAGACATGGGAAATGTGTGACACATTTCATTCAGCGCCGTCGGGAGGAAGTGGATGGGAGTTGGCAGTGTGTCACCTGGGCAGGGGCGAAGCCTGAACTGTGTTAAGAGACAGGTGGCTCGAAGCCCTTGGGAAGTGGTATTGGCTCTTTGGACAAATTAATTACTCTCCGATTTTTGGTTGAGCTTTCCTTAATAAACATTATAATTTCAGCATTTTCAGTAATCGGGTGTAAGTAATGCTTTGTGAGTGATTAAAAATGACAAAATGATCAACGGTGAGTTCAATTAAACCTGTGAAAAACCTGTGAAAACACAACAGTAAATACCTTAATTAAAATCCACCAATATCTCAGTAAAGTTACCTTTAATGTGCTTCCTTTTACTGTTAAAAAATTCCTTTCCATTGCATCTACATTTAGAGGCTAGATATGATGCAGAAGTAAGATTAAGACCTCCACAAGATTAGGAAATCCACAAGTCAACATCCTTAATTAATGGAACAATAAACACCAAAGATATAATGTCGCGTTGATGTTCCTAGCTTTCTTCATTATAGTGGATTTCAGCGGCTTGTTGAGTAGAGGAAATTTCCCACGCTGCGAAGTCTACCCCCCTGGGGAGTATTATGACAGCCATCAGAATCCCCGTGTCCACTGCGTCACACGTAAGCAGGGCTGTCCGGATTGGCTGGAAATGTTCATCCCAATGTTCAAAAAAGTACAGAAAATGTCCAGGCAGGAATGTCTCAAACACAGGGTAAAAACGAAACTTGATCTGTAAAAACGAAACTTGCACCTGAGCCAGGTAATTACTTCCTGGTTGGGGAAAGAATTACAGGCTTCTTTATAGCCGTCAGGTTGGAATTGTCCATTCTGACGAAAGCCACAGACGGCAATTCCTCATATCCAGTGAGTGGGCTTTTTTCTTTTGAACCCCACAAAAAAATCCCCCCAAAAAACCAATAGTTAGTTAGTGTCTATAGTTAATAAAAACATTTGTAAGGTCTCCTTTTTGCTTTTATGCACTATTGATTCAGGGAAGAAGATAAACCTTCCGTGATTTGAAACTCTACCCATTACATAGCTGGGTAGTTGCCGAATGCTGGGTCAGTACCTTGCTTTAGGACACAGAAACTTTTTTCAGAATTAAGGCCATTTTTGACCTCTTGATGATCGACCTTTTATTACTGTAATACTGTAGCCCAGCACCATACTACTTTAGCCCTGAACCATAAAAATACCGTAGCCCTGCACCACAATACCGTAGCCCTGCACCACACTACCGTATCCCTGCATCACAATACTGTATCCCTGCATCACAATACTGTAGCCCTGCACCACAATACTGTATCCCTGCACCACAATACCGTAGCCCTGCACCATAATACCGTAGCCCTGCACCACACTACTGTATCCCTGCATCACAATACTGTAGCCCTGCACCACAATACTGTAGCCCTGCACCATAATACTGTAGCCCTGCACCACACTACTGTATCCCTGCACCACAATACAGTAGCCCTGCACAATAATACTGCAGCCCTGCACCATAAAAAAACTGTAGCCCTGCACCATAAAAAAAACTGTAGCCCTGCACCATAAAAAAACTGTAGCCCTGCACCACAATACCGTAGCCCTGCACCATAAAAAAACTGTAGCCCTGCACCACACTACTGTATCCCTGCACCATAATACAGCAGTGCTGCAGAATAATACTGTAGCCTTGCATGCTGCGCCTCGTTGCCTGTTGGCTGTTAAATCCCACATAAAAACAGTATCCCAGTCAGCACAGACGGAGACTGAGAGGTAAGTATCCCCGTCAGCAGAGAAGGAGATCAAGGGGTGATCAAAGTGTGGGTACTTTCATATTGGATGGAATACGAAGGCCGTAATTGCAGATTAAAGTCCTCGTGGGCTGCAGTCATTGGTTCTTTGTTTTACTAAATTAATTAATTAATTATTTCTAATAAGTCTAATAATTTGGTAAAAGACCAATCTTCGATGCAATCTGGCAAAGGAATGAAGAGAAATCCTTAAGTAGATAGAACTGAAATAGACAGAACAAACATTATCCCCAGCCTTTGATCTGAGAAATGCTGCCTTCCTCAAATACTATTAAGACGGCTGTCAACTGAGTCTTTCATGCGGATCTTGCTGCTTGCCAAGTGTTTCTTACAGCTGTCGCTAACAAGCATCTGATATCTGCTTCCCAGGTGCCTGAAGGCTTGCAGTCCCGTTGAGGAGGACGTGCCTCTCCTCCAATCGGCACTGAGCCTCTAATGTGGGCTGTTTGCCCTGCAGTGTGTAAAAGGATCTGGTGGCTCGAAAGCGACCAGGATTGAAGGAGACTAATTGTGATTCTCACCCTCCCTGCGTATGGTGGTGAGCGACAAGCCGAGATGCACTCGCACAAGTGATGACTCCATATTGGGGAGAAAACGGCAAAAAACTACTAATAAAAATAAACTATTTTCACTAAGAAATATCTGGGTTGTTCATTTAGCAATGTATGGGACCTTGAAGGGACTCAAAACAGGCCAAATAAATGCTACGGCATCCCAGAATCATACCGTAAGACTAACAACTGACTCGGGACATTTTAACCCCCTTCAATTGGCCGCAGGGCTTAGAAGTTTATGCCTTACACGTTCATTCTTACATTAGCGAAAGAGAGTTTTCCACACTCTCTTGTTTCCTATAGTGTGGCTACAGTGCTGTGCTACGCAATATAAACCACTATTCTGACCACATTAAAGCATCAAGATATTAGCATATGTTTGGTAAAGGGTATGTTTGTTCTGGTAAAAACAATCGAACAATGCAGGAAAGGAATAAATGATTGTACGCCAAGTATCTGGGTCAGGTCAAATCTTAAGTTGAATCAAACAAAGTGACCTGGATGCTGAGGTTAGCAGTGACGGGAGAGGCTTCAGCCCAGTCAAGTAATCCAGAGCTGAACACCTACCAATTTAATCATGCAGTTTTGTTTGATTAAACGTACACTCAGATGAACTTACATTTGAGAACTTTCATCATTTAAGGTTTATTATAATTTGCAATGATAAAGCTAAAGCCCACAAAATAGTCCCTTTTTATTTAAACTATTGATGTAAACACTGAGAAAGAAAGATACGTACGGGAATGCTCAGTACCTTTCCAACCAAGGCTTTGGCAGTCAAATCTTTAATAGCGTCTTCTCAAAACTAACCAATCAAATCAAGCTACTGTCAATCACAGTGTCAGTTACTTTTGAAACTTCTAGTAAATTTCAGTCATTTACAAAGATGCTTGCTTAAGGACTAAAAGCCACTTAGCATGACTCTGTAGTGCTTCTGGTCAAAAACTAATCCCAACCCTAGCCATAAAAAATGGTTTTGATCTATTCATTTTTTGATACTTGCCAGTCTAGAATGCTTAATGCAACCCACATGAAACCATTATAAAAACATATTTGTTTAACAACAATCTACTAAAACTCGAAACCAAGTGTATGAGTGTATGAACTATAATTAGTTTGACTAGCTTTTGGAAACTCTTGAAATCGACAATCAGTAACTCCGATTGGTTTCCTCAACATCATACGTATGGGGAATTTTCTAAGAAATAGGTCGGCTCTATAAAAAGCTAAGAAAGGTACAAAAAGCTACTGAGGTACAGTAATAGCGCCGAAATCTCAATAGTCATCAATACGTCCGACGGCGGACGACAGAACCAAAAGCAATTACCGCTGAAAAAACGGAGGAAAATGCACGTTTTTATTGCTTCGTTCACTATAATTGCCGCGTTGTTCTGTTACCACGGTGAGAGCGCGGGGTTGTCAGGAACGCGTGAAACAAGAGACGCAGCTCGCGAATGCCTTCAACAAAAACTACCACAAAAGTTGCTTAGAGAACTATATAAAACGGCACACCACGACAAAAACTCCTTTCTTGTGAGTAAAAACTGTATGTTTTATATAAAATAAAAAATGTGTTTTAACTGATATTACATTGCACTTCGTTATTTTAACAATGCGGTCCTGTTGCAGAAGGATGACAATAAACACAAGAAACTCCTTCCAAAATTCGCGAGGACTTTAAAGGTAAGTTGCATGGAAATGTATTTAAAAATGTTATAATATTGTGTTTCTTGTTAGTACACATATTAATACTTTTCTTCAAGGGAGATAACTTGCATTACAAAGATAAACTAATATCTTAAATTTTCTATGCAGACATCAAGGGGGATCTCGGTTTTAAGAGAGATGCTGGATTTCTACTACAATGACGTGTTTGGCGTAGAGTCACTGGACATCAATCACAAAGAAAACATATTAAATTTTCTCTCAAGACTGAGAAACGAAGTTGACTACTGTGTGAGTATTAATTTTTGTGCCTTGGTTCAATTACAATGTATCAGTATAGACCCCTGTCAATTCTGAATATGTGAGAAAGTTCTGTAATAATTTTGTCACATATGTATAGTGATATTATATCTTCGGGGTGGGGCAGGGGATCGGGTCACAGCGCATCACATGTACAGTGTAACTTGGCTGATAACATCCATTCCTCTCTGCATGCACCTTTGCAGTCTGGTTTGCATCCGCGTTCACTCTCCTCGAAAGACCGAAGTCACATTCGAAAGATGAGGAAGATGTTTGTGGAGGTAAGAGCCCGTAGCTAAGCTTGGATACATACTATCTAATTATATTACAGTTTTTAATAAAACACACACATTATTGTTCAGCTGCCAAGCTTACTCACTGATTTCAGAGGCTAGATTTACAACAAAGGGTGATAACATAAGAGAGCTAATCATCTAATTGGACTCCCAATGGTAACATTTCAGCTGAAGGAGGCGGGCGTGAACAAGGCTATTGGAGAGTTCAAGACGGTGCTGGACTGGATCGATACCTACTTGCATCAGAAGAGCAAGGAAAACTCCCGAAGGAAGCGGCAGTAGCTTTGCTCGGAGCCTCGGCTGCTTGTCCGAGAGAGAAGCTCGCACGCACTTGAGCTGGAAAGGCTGTTTTTGCGCACGCGGACACCCTGCGCTCAGAGCACTCGCAGTTTTACCTCCTGAAGGACCGTCCCAGTCAGGACTGGGTACATTGGCTTACATACGTCATGCTGGATTGTATGAAAATAATTTTCTAATTAGAAGTATTACGAATTTATTTATTTATTTATTCATTCATTTATTTTCGTAAGAAAAGAGAACTTGGTTATTTGAAGAAAAGGAAATTAGGCTAAATGTTTTAAAGATAAACACAAAAAGATATCACAAAAAATAATAATTGTTTTGACGTTGTAATTGATAGCCATTATTTATTTATTTATTTAGACAAATATTATATATATATATATATATATATATATTATATATACTTGAATGGTGTTATTTAGCTAATTTATTTCAGTAAATGTTTCTGAATGATATTTAGTTTTTTTAAGTAATAATTTTAATAATTTAACAAATTTGTAAAATGTCTATTTATTGTTTTTTACATTACATGTCATTATTTATTGCTGTTTTTTATTAAATATTTGGTTCTTCTTGCTAAAACTTGTAAGCGTAATGGGTGACGGATGCATTGAATACGCAGGGCATGTAGGCGTTGTTAGGATAAACGTGGGGTAGTAAATTCTGTAGTGAAAAGTGGCAATTCGTTTTAAACGATTTAATACGACTTTAAATGTTTTATTTGTGTGACTTTCATTTTGATTTCACACACAGGGTTTTAAAAGATTACAAACATATCAACTTAATAGTTATTTAAAAAAGTATTACCAGTCGCGGATAAACATATCCACGAGAATACATGGGCAAACGCATGGGCCAAAAAATTTTTTTATTTCAGGTCATTGCATTTGCTTGATTCCAGCGCCCCCAAGTGGTAAATATGTTGTAAACCTGTAAAAGCTGTACAACCCGAAAGTAATTAAACCACACCTCTCACACAAACCCTGCTGATGGTGCAACCAGTGCTTAATTTGTAAACCAGGAGGTCCCGGAACACAGAGAGAGTGCAATCAAAATAGGTGCCGGTCCGAATCCGAATCCGAAACAGATCCAATCAAATAGGTGCCGGATCCTGTTCCGGCAAGATCTGGCACAAATTAAGCCCTGGGTGCAACCGTATCTCTCAAACAAATCCTGCTGGCGGTACAACCACATCTCTAACAGATATTCGTATTGACATTGGGCGATAATGTAAAATATGCCCGGATGAATCATGGCTAATAATATTCAAAGTGGGAAGACGTATATAGAGACGCCTTGTGAGCAAACTAAATACTGATAAATAAAAAGGTATATACAAATATATATTTACTACGTTTATTGCTGATTTTGTGGCACTTTATGTGTATAGCTTTAAACTCTCTTTCATACATAAATTATCAACATTCAATAATCCGTATATAATCGCTTGCCGTAGTGCGTAAATCGCTACCTAAGGCGCGCTTTCTGTTAAACCTGCTGAGTAGGAGGGACAGGAGTTCTCAGAAGCGCTGGCTGTGGCTCGCGCTGCACAGAAACCGCGTCTGCTGACTGCACAGCACTTACTTACTTCGGTGGAAGCAGGGGACTTCTCCTTCTTGCAGAGCGGCAAGCGCACTGCCACCTGCTCCGTTTTCCTGGAGTAGCTGTGCAGTCCCGGTTGCATTAACACTTGACGTAAGCCGTCAGTACTTAATGCTTAATCGACACATTACATAAAATAAAAGATTACTGTAAGTATTGTGTAGCACACTGTATTACTTCTACAACAAATAAAAGTACCGGACATGAGACGGGAGAAGCACTTAACGTGGCTTTGTTTTTTAATGCGTTTTACAGAACTGAATATTTCAATACGTACGTAAACACGGAGCGTGACGGGTGGCCGGAAGGTACAAACTAGTATATCAATACATAACAGTAAGCAAATTACGACATTTCCCGATCCATTTACGGGAGTGCTGGGAAGTTCCCAGTAAGGCCAGATTCACACCTGCATTTACAGCAGACCCATACAGCATTAATGCCCAAGAGCTATAATACGAAATAACCACGAAAAGCGATTAGATAAAAAATAAAATAATCATCGGATGTAGTTTTGTTTATGTTTGTTGACTCGTCTTTGATTTCTAATTTGGGTAATTCAATTGGTGAAATACTTAATCTGAACTCAAGATGTCACTGTTTTGTACCATATTAGTGCGTCAGCGTACGCTAAGAACACGAGTTTCTCGATAGTATTAAAACTATAAAAAATACTCCACATTATGCACTTTTATGGAAGAAAGTATGGAAGAGTCATATAACATCATAATGAACAGTATTCCAGACTTTTACTTTTTCCACACACACACACACACACACACACACACACACACACACACACACACACACACACACACACACACACACACACACACAGAAAACATTTTCATATGAAGTGATGTAAGTTTAGAGAAGGCTTTTTGCAGTCATATTTAGGTTGGAAACATTTTATGTTTGTGTTCACATGATGATGAAAATGTCAATGTTCGCATTCACACGACGCTTGAATTTCAACGACTTAACTTTTCATTGGCAACTGGTGGAATTACCAGAACGAGAATAATCATTCCGGCCATCAATCCAAAGTCCCATATTGATAGAACCCTAACACATTCTAGAACACATGGCACCAGCTGTGACTATGGAATGCTGGGTAGCTCAAGTCCAGCTTTTAAGACAGAACAGCTTGTAATGAAAATCAAACAAAACATTTTAAACTGCATCTGGTGACTAATTGTTTCCACACCACACACACATACACACACACACACACACACACACACACACACACACACACACACACACACACACACACACACACAC
>JAOVYW010003262.1:0-11633 GCA_025775045.1 Hiodon tergisus | reverse complement strand
GTGTGCACGCAGGTGGCGTGTTGTGTTAGAGAGTGTGCACGCAGGTGGCGTGTTGTGTTAGAGAGTGTGCACGCAGGCGGCGTGTTGTGTTAGAGAGTGTGCACGCAGGTGGCGTGTTGTGTTAGAGAGTGGGTACGTGAATGTCCACGCAGACGGCCTGTTGAGCGGGTCGACCTGTTCTGACCCCACGGCTGCCGCTCTGCCCGTGCAGGAAGCCCCGCAGAGCTGTGCCACCTGCAGGTGGGCGATGAGATCCTGGCTGTTGGGGGCCGGCGGGCGTCGGAGATGAGCTACCAGGAGTGGAAGGCCAGCATGGAGGGTGCGCTGCAGCACGGCAGTCTGGTGCTGGACATCCGCCGGCACGGGAACAGTAAGTGACCGGACGCCCACTTGGCCCTTCCTTTGCACAGGAAATTGATGAAATGGTCCCTGGAAAGAGAAAGCGGGTGTTCTGGGAGGGAGGGTGGAAACTCATTGGATTACTTGTTTATAACCTTTCAGCTCCATATCTGTTGTTGCACTTCATTACATCCAGACATATTGGGATCAGTTTGCTACTGCACAATATCTGGCAAAACTACATGTAAGATTAGTGTAACTGTAAATATGCTAACATAGGGACCGTACCCACTTTAAGTGTTTATAAATGTTTGATCCTGAAGCCGGTGGTCTTATTTACACCTGGGATTTTTATGCTGCTTGTTGCACAGTTATAACACTATTCAACTCTGCTGCTTAATTATCATGGGGTGAACTTTTCATTGTGTGGGTTTCCAGGTGCTGCTCTGTCTGTGTGCCGGGCTATCTTTGTGATATTAACACCTGCATCTGCGCTGTATGAGCTAGTGTGTATTAGCCCCATGTACACTTAATACTGTGTCGTCCTTGTTGTCATGTGTACCATATTTCCTTACCAATGGGCTTGCCAATACGGCCACGCTTTGGTGCCTCGATCCAGCGGGTTTTCATAAGTCTCAGCCTCAGAGGAAACCCCCATGTGTTCGGTCGTCTGAATATTTCTGAGTATAAAGCAGTACTAGACCGGTCGAATGCACAAACCAGACTGTTAGCAGCGTGGCAGTCTTGATAAACCTATTGGTAAACCTGAGCTCCAGCATAGCCTGCATGACTGGGGAAGGTGGTCTGTCTGTCGTCCCCATTCCACTATTTCGCCAACTTCAGCCTAGCGCCTGTTTCTGGTTGTTTGCATTGGTCCTCGTCAGGGCTAACGTTGTGTTTTTAAACTCATCACTGTGCATCATTCAGACTGGGACAGAGACCTACCTTCCCTACCATATAAAAGCCATAAAACCATCAATCTGACCAGTATGGATCCAACACTTATAGGTGCTCCTGATAAGCACGTCAACACTGGCGGAGATTTCTCCTCCCGTCAATCTTCGGAAACTGCCATGGAAACCTCAGAGGTTAGCAGCCAGCCTGTCAATGTGAGTATGAATTTGGTACCGGTTGCAATGGTGTAATAGTTTAAGACTTTGATTATATAATTTTTAAAAAGCCATGTGCTTAATTTGAATTAAAACCTGTATTAGTTATCAAGCTATTTCAATTGAAATCTCTTCCTATCAGGACGTATTAAGAACCTCTTTGTGATCTCAATGTTTATTTGAAGATATTCTTTGAAGATGTTCTGCTTTCCGTGATATACCAAAAAAAAAAAAAAAAAAATTTTCTGGCAGTATTGAAGAATAAAAATAAGAGCAATACAAGTCGTTGTGCATTTTTCTTTTTTAGGATCTGGCATCTAAAGGAATTAATGGTAGTTTCCGTGACGACATCGTGACTTTGAGGAACAAAGGTAAAAACAGCCAGTGTTCTGATCGGCATGATATTAACATGAGTGAGAAGTTGCTATGGATATTATCCTTTTACAGCATTTTGTCTGATTGCAAGGCCTAGTTTAATTTCAGTCGGTTGTGTGGTTTTTCCTGCCACATTGCTGTGGGATCTATTGCTAAATGTTCAAATAAACTGACTTTGTTTTGCAATGTCATTCTAGAAGGATGAAGATATTTTGAAGGTTGATGCAATCTGTGAACACATCCACTCTCCACCCCCACTTACTTTCTAAACTTTTTTTCTATTCCCATTTCTTTTTTTTTGTGTAGAGTCTGAACTCATTTCTTTGAGAAACTTAAAAAGGAGATCAGAGTTTTTTGAGAAGCAAGGTAAAACGATGCATACAGGTGGTTTTATTGTTCCCAGCAAGCGTTTGTCTGACTCCAGCTTTGGACATCTGGTGCTGGGTTCTAGGCCTTCAGCTCTGCCGTCTCCTCCCGTAACCAAGCGCCATAACGCGTATGCTCTCCCTTTAGGCTCCTCAGGGTGTGCGTTCAGTTCGTTGGTCTACCTTTGTGGTAAATAGGATCGCGCGTGCAGTGTTCCGCTCTCTCTCTCCCCCACCCCCCTTTCTTTCACCAGAAATGGTGTCTATCATTCGCAGTACACAAGGTTCATTTGCAAAACATGCACAGAACGGTTTTTACCCTTTTGTAGCAAGTCTTTGTGACACACGTTAATGTATTTCCGTATTGATGCACAGAGGAAAATATTTGTAGCTGTTGGTGATTCAATTTAATGTAAAGGAACTGAATCCAATTGGATTATGTTTAAATCTGCAGACTAATGTACGCTTTCAAATGCATGTTAAGGTGAAAAGGTGAGACACATTTCTGTAAAAGTTTGGTAAAATGACGCAGCAAGTACATTTTGGTCATGACTCCTATGTTAAGAGTTCATCTTCGCAATGTAGGAATGAGGGGGCAAATACTTTCCTCTGTGTGTTCTATAGTTGAAGATTCTGCCGAAAGGCTAGTCGGAAACCATACCGACATACTGAGAATCATTGTTCCCGTCCGTGTTATAAATCTATTTTCTTCTTTCTGGCGGAGTTTAGAATCCTGCCCGATGTTAGGCTATTTTCTCCTCTGACCACGCTGTCTGTAGTTATGTCGTTATGGTTTCCCGGTTGTACCCTGTCTCTGTACCCCTTGCATGCAGTGCTGGGCATGATGTGGCTGGTGCTGGTGTTGATTTGGCATACTAATGGCCAGTGCTTTTGCATGTATCCATATGCATTTGGTAACCTGTGTTTATTTTTTATTGGTTATGTAACCCCCCCCCCCTTATTAATGGGTATTTAAATGGTATTTGGTCTCTGCATGTTTAGGTTTGTGTGTGTATTTGTGGAAATCATTTGAAATTGGGGGAGATGGCTTTTAGTATAATGCTAGTCAGATATATATACAGCGGTATAAACTTAAATGGAGTAGATGTAAAACTGTTTTATTCATATCAGACAGTGAGTTCTGGGGGTTACTGCAGTCATATGATAATCTTCTCTTTCTTTATAGGAGGTTCCGAGTCTGCCATATCAGACGTAAGTCATTTAATTCTTCATTTGAATTTTAATCAGGAACCCTGAATACATTTCCATATCATTTGAAGAATGAATTGTTGTCACTTCCCAGGTGTACACCTTGGGCAGTTTTTTGTTATTGCCATGCTAACTAATATCCTGTTGGGGTGTAAAAGTGAGTGGCGATTTGGCTCCCTGGATCTATGGGGGGGGGAAATAAAAAATTCTCCATCAGTTGCAGGTTCCCTCCATCAGCACCTCCAGCTCCAACCGCTGGTCCTGGGACCCAGAGGAGGAACGCAGGCGGCAGGAGAAATGGCAGCAGGAGCAAGAGCGTTTGCTGCAGGTAACGACCACGGTGCCCAGTGTGTCCATTTATTTTTAAACACTGACGCGTCTTCGTTTCATTCACTCCACCGCCAAGGTCAGTAACTCTGTGTTTCAAAAACGGCTCTCTTAAGCTGTTTGTTTTGTGTCTGGATGGTGGAGACAGTTTTACTTTTGGTTTAGTACACCTGCCAAAAAAAAAAAAAATGTATTAAGTTTTTATTCTACAATGGATTCTTTTAAAATCATTCAAGGTCGTCTCTATTATTATTTGAAATGAAAATATTTGAATGAAACACTGACACCGACATGGACTGAATATGTGATCGGGTTTATGGTTTTGTTGTTCAGACAAACGTACCCAGTGGTGTAACACAAGCTGCTTTGTGGAATGTAATACCCCTACAGCATCTTCCTGTACCCTAGCGCGGCCTGTTGTTGGCTCTGCACAGGCTGACCCACATTCCTCAGCCCATGTCCTCTTTATGTCTGTGCAGGAGAAATACAAGCGAGACCAAGAGAAGCTGGAGGAGGAATGGCGACGCGCGCAGCAGGAAGCTTTCGGGGAACGCTCCGGGCACGACCAGGTGATTAATTCCTGCCTGGGTTGTTGAAGTTTTAACTCCCAGTCAACTCCCATTCAGTTCTCGTGATCAGTCACGAGTCTCCTCCTTTAACAGGAGCAGATTGCTGTGAACAACTGGAGCCCTCACTCCTCGGAGGAGCCCAGCCAACCCGAGGCCGAGCGGGGGGCTGAGCAGGAGGCGCAGAAGGATGCGGCGAGGCTGCGGGAGGCCGTGACTAAACGCCGTCAGCAGCAGGAGGAGGAGGAGGAGAGGAGGAGGAGGGAGAGGCAGGCGGAGCTTCAGCGTCAGAAGGAGGAGAGAGAGAAGAGGGAGGAGGAGCTGAGGTGGCAGAGGAAGAAGGATCTGGAGGAGCAGCACAGACTGCAGGAAGAGGAGAAGAAAAGGCTTCAGCAGGCTGTGGAGGAAGAGGAGAAGAAAAGGCTTCAGCAGGCTGTGGAGGAAGAGGAGATGCAGGAGCAGTGGTGAGGAGAAAGTCATGGCCACTCCTGAAGGGATAAAGCATTCGTCTATCTTTACTAGTCCCAGGGGCCACTGTTCATTCTGTTGGATATTCTCTTGACAGAGATCCTTCATAGTTGCAAACATCTATCCGTGATACTGAATTCTGCCTGCTTTGTAGTCCCCCTGTGTCTGTCCGTGCCCACCACCTGTTAACATTTGCTTGCTGTAAACGCTTGCTTCTCTATGCCATTTTTCTCTGCTGCTGTGACACAGGCCAGGGGATTCCCATGGGTTTGCCAAAATACTCCCTGAGATTTCCATTTCAGACAGGTCAGTATGGAAGAGCTTCATTTAATTGCGGTCAGTGGTTAGCCAGAGGCCTGCTCCAAGCCATCACCCTGTCTAGTGCATTACCATCAAAGTATTGATTCAGTCATTTTAGTCAATGAAGACTGAATCTTTGATCCTTTTTCTAAAGCCTCTTCTGATCAGGTCTGTTTTCGGTTTACAGGGCAAAATCCAAATCTACTCCTGAACTTGATGATGTTGAGAAGCCCAAGGAAAAAGGTAATTTGGGGTGAAAACTGAAAGAACCGTTTCAATTGAGTATGTAATGAGCCACATACAAACAGGTGTAAATTTAATTCTCAGACCTGTTATACCTCTTACCCCTGATGGTTGGGTAAGCTGTGATGGCCGAAACATTTTAATGCAAAATAAATAATAAATGGCTTATCTTATGTATTTGCAAAACAGTTATGGACGTTTATGGTTGACTGATTTGCAGTGCAATGTTAAGTGTTTCTATGTAGAATGCATTTGAATGTAAGCCAGGGAATAAATAATTTTCTGCACTTTATAGCATAGCATGTACGTTTCAGTAATATTCATTTGTTCAAATATCAGAAGCATGTTGCTGTAGACGAGGATTAATTTTAAAATCGGATCCGCAGCTTGCTATCTGGAGTTCTCCATAATGCCGTTGGAGGTAGTCAAGTACCTCACCGTGTGAATACAATCCAAATGGGTGAAATGATGGTGTAAGGTATGGGGTTGGAGAGAACGGGACAGGGAGTGTTGGGCCGGTAGAACAATATTAGAGAGAGTGTGTGTTGCTGTACCCAGGGTCGTACAGCAGACAGGGTGGCATGGCCCAGTGGCTGCTGGAGGAGGAGTTGAGGCGAAAGAAAGATGCCAAAGCCCAGAGGTTACAGGCGGTGTCCGAGCTGGAGGCCGAGAGGAGAAACATCCTCAATGCGATGCGATATAGAGACCCGGAGAGAGGTGGGCCTAGGGCCATAACGGTCAAATCAATCAAACCTCACAACCAATCAGTCTGACCCATTGCGGAAAGCATTAACCGTTAACCATTCCCTTTCCAGCAAATCCCTTGTTTACCAATCCAAGCAGTAATCATGACCAACCGACTCAAACGATAAACCAACACCAAATTACAAAATTTGCATCATTTGATTTTTGCCGTTTTTATTTGCTTGTTTTGTCTGACTCCTTTCCCTTGATTGGTAAGTGGAGTGGGCTTGTGTCAGTCATCAACGACGTGAACGTGAACAATCAGATCCTCAGAAGGCGAATGCTTCTGCTCTGTCCTTTTACACTCTCCTCATGGTCTGCTTGATTTAGCTGCCAGCAGCAGTACCAGTGAGGCCTCCTGGACCAGAGACTCCAAGAAGAAGAAGGGCCAGCAGCTGTCCCAGGCCGAGCAGGAACGCCAGCAGATCCTGCAGGAGATGAAGAAGAAGACCCAGCTGCTGACCGACAACAGCTGGATCCGCCAGCGTAGCGCCAGCGTCCACAAGGAGCCCGCCAGCCTGGCGGGGCCTATCAGGAGGTCAACACGAGTCCTGAGTTCCCCAGTCTCTTTACATGCGAGCTTGTCTGCCGGATAATGGCGTTTTCACCCAGCTTCTGTCCTATCAAGGCTCTAATAAATGTTATGAAGGCATTAAAGTAAATGCAAGCAGGCTAGAATTGAGGTCACAAAGAGCATTGTGCAATTGGCGCACAATTCAACAATGGCAAACATAAGTAAATGTAAATGAAAAGAGGTAACAATGATGCATTGATCTTTACACTGTGGATGATGTTTGTAGGGGCGAGTCTCTGGATAACCTGGACGCCGCTCGCTCCTGGAGACCGACCTCTTGGTCATCGGGCTCTGCTTCCTCCACCTCCAACTACAACCGATTACACTCCACTGCCTCCGGCTACATACGCTCTGGCTCCTCCACCCTCCCCACCTCCTTCTCCACGGGCTCCCTTAGGCAGGGTCCCTGGTCCCAGTCCACCTCCACCTCCCCAACTCCACCTGCATCCATCAACGAGGAGACTGCCTCTGAACAGCAGCAAAACAGGTACCTTTCCAATATACTGTCCTCTGTTTTATGTTGTCTTGAGTTTTAGCGCTTCAGTGTTCCTCTTTACAGCTCTGTTCATTATAGTATTCATCTTTTTCTTTCCCATCTAAATTAGCGATGTATAGATTTAATTTGAATTTCAGCATACATGAAGCCTCTGTAATTTCCCAGTCTGTGCGAGGCATGTTGCCTCAAAAACGTTCAGCAGTAGTCTCTGTCTCTGTCATTTGAGGAGAACCACTTCACTGACCACAGTCATCCCATCACAACTGCGCTCTTGTAATCTAGGTCAGTCAGTGGGAGGAAAATCTGCACTCTCTGTGACACCCCACTGGGCAGAGGAGCAGCCATGATCATAGAGTCCCTGGGGCTCTGTTATCATTTGACTTGTTTTAAGGTGAGAGGGAGGACTGCGATCACAAGGAGGTCGGGTCCAGCTTGTCCGCAAATAATCAAACTGGCCTCTCACTTCTGCGTCATCACTAACATGATTGTTAGTCCACGGCGTTCCATAAAGAAAGACTCAGATTAAAACCTTTTTTTTTGTCCTCTTCACATCATCGTTTTGATTAACAGTCATACCCCCCTATGTCGGGCATAAATTTACTTACTGTCGTACCACTGGATGTGACTTCACGTTGGTAACAGGAATGGTGGATAGAGAGTGACCTGTGGGAATATGCAGATTCAGGGAGGGATTTATAAATAAATGTAAACCACATCCAATATTTCAGCTAAATAAATACATGTATAATGGGTGCTAGAATTCTCCTGTGCACGCACAATGCGTGCATAGACCTAATAAAACTGTGTGTTATTTAATTATACAAAAAATCACGACTATTTAAAATGAGCTGACTAATAGTGGGGTGTGACTGTTTGTGTTTTATTTTTTAAATATAGCTTGATTGTGGGTGATTTCCATGGTCTCTGCGAGTTGCCTGTATTCTGCCCTAACACAGACTGCTTCAGTGCCAAATGCTCCTCTCCACTGCCGAATTGGCTTCCACTCATTGCATCGGCACGTCAGCCTGCGCCTGATCTGGTTGCGAGTCCGGGGGCTGCTGGGTTTCTCTTTATTTTTTCTCACAGGCAGACTGGTTTTGGCTCTCATCAGAACAGCCTCTTAACGCTTGGTGGTGTTCATTTCTCACCCTAACCCTCCTGGCTCGTGGAAATCCTCTCTCTTTCTCCGCTTTCTCGCGGTTGCCGTGGGTTCCCGACGGTTCTCGCCATTTTAGCGGAAGCCACAGCAGTGGCGCTGGAGTGGGCGGGGCCTGGCTCATCGCGTGTCCGCTGCTTTTGCCCTTTTCCAGTGCACGAGCTGCAGGACCGACCTCGGAGGATCCGAATCGGGAGCCGAAGTCCGAATACGAAACCGGCAGCTCTACTGCAACTCCTGCTATGTCAGATACAAAAGTGAGTGGACTGTCTCCCAGTGTGTATCGTGACATGTAGGTGCAGTGGAAATGGGATAACGGATTGATTCCATTAAGATGGACACTGTGTACCTACAGGCTTTATTCACAAATACGTTTTGAAACTGGTATAAAGGTTCAACCCCAACTCAAAATGAGTAATGGGATGTTTGTTCATTCATCATTGTTCTTTGCCTTAATGAATCCTAAATTTAGAGAGACGGTGCCTCGTGGAGAGAGAGGGGATATTAGGGTCTCATGTCAGGATGGCAGTGGATTGAATTACTGACAGTGAGTGATTGTGTTGTAACCCTATATTTTCCCCTTGTAGCTGGGCAGCCCACCTCCATGTGACCTGACAACATTACAGCAGATTGAGGAAGAAACTACTTAAAAAGAAAGAAGAAAAAAATGTATTAACAAAAGTCTGAAAATTGTGACCATAATCACACAAGTTGTTATCCTTTGGTCAGTGAATATTTATGTTAAGTTCTTCAGGCCCTGATTGTACAATTATCTTTTTTGATGTTTCATTTCTATGAGGATGAGATTTATAGTAACGTGTTCATCAGAGTGCTGAAAATTGCTTGTACAGAGTAAAAACTACATGCATGTACTTATGTTACGACTGTTTTATTTGAAATGATGACAAGGTGATGATATATTTGTCTTGTCACTAGGTAGTTCAGATGGTATGACAGATTTCAGATTAGCACTGTTAAATTGTTCGTATTAAAGTATTTCACTCCTGTTTTATCTCCGTCTTGTCTGGGACCCCTAGTCCCATTCTCCTACTGCAAAGCTTGTTTGTTTTCCGAGATATGTCATTGTTACATTTTATCTAATGTGCCTTCTTTTGTGATGGTGAAAAATTATAGTACTCATGTAAAGCATATTTAAAACAAGCACCTATGTTTATTCACATTATATGGAACTGAAGAAAATTAAATATTATACAGTAATATTTGTAAATAAAATGACCAAATCTGCATTTTTTTTTTTGTCTAAATTTGGGGGTTTTGGGGAAGATGAATATGTTGCTGTATGTGAAATAGTAATAATCTGCTGGCAGTGAATGGCTGTTGGAAAACAGTGTATTGATTAGTTCAGAGCATTGATGCCACTAAAGTGAGTAAGGAACAGTGGTCGTATTGTCAGCAGCTTTATGTGTGTTTCTAAAGCTTAGCAGTAGTGCAAGAGTAAAATATTGAAAACAAAGTGGCAGTTTGACACAGTTGCCGTTTTATATAACTTAACATGTTCAGTGGAATATTTATTTTCCCTGCTACATCAACTTCATTGTTACTAGTTAGCTACGGTTAGCTAATAGCATTTAGAAACGCAAAAAATACCAGCTGAGGAAAATGAGTAGTGCTATTTACCATCTGTCACATAATGTTGCAATCCTTTTCAACCGTCACTAATTGGTTATTTCACATGTAGGTGCAGTAGGCTTGATCTGTTAAATTATCAATCTGTCTCATTTTTATTTAATTTAGACATACATTTAGAGTTACAATTAACAATTGAATTCCCTTGTGTAACAAGTAAAAGTTCTTTTCATTGTGGTAGGAAGACTCCCAATATTTAAATGGCATTAATTCGATTATACGGAGATAGCTATGTTAAACCGGGAGCAGTCGGAGGAACGCGTGACTTTATAATCAGCTACTGAGTTTAACATTTTGTAAATTGTTAGAGAAAATTTAAATTTGAGTACGTTCAATGCTGCAACATATGAGAAGTTAACGGAACTATTAATCGAAGGCAGATGGCTTTCCAATCAACTCGTACATGGCTCAACAATTTTACACAAGTGGAGAAATACTCAAACGCATGAGAGATCTAGGCAGACAATGTATCGATTCCATTCGATACTTGCGTACCTTCGATGTTTACAACGCAATTGTTAATTATGCCCAGATAAGCCACAGCCTTACTTGTTTGTAATACGAGCGGTACAAAATGCTACAGTTTCGTCGTGAGGACAAGGATCCGTCCTCATCTAATCTGGAACAAAGATTTCCTTTGAATGACAGAACCTCTTATACAAATGCGTTGTCCTGGTACTTCCAAGTTGCTTTCCTGGGCAGGTCTCTGGTTCATTGCCAGGGAAGAGGCTTCAACCAACAGTCTCTACCAGGTTAAATGTTCCTTTATGGATGGTGTGGAAACGGATCGAAGGGATTTCTTGGTGGAACAGCACATGGATGCGGATTAGGTCGCTCATGTCTCTGGCTTCTCACCTGTAGAGGAGCCCTCACTTTCTTCTTGAGCAGTATGTGGTACAGGCCCTTGGAAACTAATAAAACCTGGAGATCTGATCATCCTACTTCCTGGTTTTAAAATGGTCACTTTTGAAGTAAGCCACCTAGTACTTTTAGTCCAGGGGCTACACACAAACTGTTATCAGTGTTTTTTAATGAATTGTTTTGGGGGGTTTTCCAGTCCCACGTAAATGGCTAGTCCTCCGGCTTTGAGAGCCATGCTATGTTGCACAACAGCACTGTTCATATGGTTCCGCCCCACGACAGGAGGCGGGGGTTTTATGTCGAGGTACTCTCTGGTGCCAAAGCGAGATGCTTAGGTGTACGGCTGGGTGCGGTAAGAGGATCACCAGGGGTGTCTCCATCTGCGGTTGGGGTGGTGTTTGGAATTAATGGGGTGCGTGTGGTATCGGCATTCCAGTAAATCAGTCAGTGTAACTGGAAGCTTTCTGTGTGCCTGGCTGCGCCCGTCTATTGTGTGGAGAGAACGGGTTTTTATGATCCACAATTCTTATTATTACTCTTTTGGCAAGGATGTAGATTAATTCCACATCCAACTTTAAGCTAACAGTGAAAAACATTTTAACACTTTTATTTGTTTTTGTTTTTTAAAGAAGTCCGCGTGGCATTTTATTCATCAGTGCCAAAATTTTTTTATCTCTAAGCACAATATGGTCAGGTTTTGTTTAACCATCATGAATAGCTTTGCAGTGTACATTTTCTAGGCCTCCACAGAGATTTGTATCCGGGTTCCTTGAATAACCTCATTTTGCACAGCGCCTTCTGGAACTCTGTTGGCAAAAATGTGAAACCACAACATAAATAGTGTTTCACATCTG
>JAOVYW010003261.1:0-12235 GCA_025775045.1 Hiodon tergisus | reverse complement strand
CCTCGATATCCTATGGTCTCAATCAAAGCCTGGAGTTCCACAATCAGTCTCCAGGGCATTCATTGATCTGGAAATATCCCTAGTGACATTGAACGTGTACTGATTACAGAACTCTTGAATTGGAACTAAGTTCCACTACTGTTGGAGAGATACACGACTGGCCTTCTGAGACCGCCATCTCTCCCCAAAAAAAACAAAAAAACGCTTCTTAAAGTGAGCATCACTTAACAAACGCTGTATTGTAGTTCCAGTAAGCACTCTTGGCTTTTCGGTATTAAGCTGGGCTTAATCACACGGGACTTAAAAACCTGGGAGTGATGCTCAAAAAGACTAACCTGTCTAGCCTGGCCAGAGAGATGGAGTTATAGCTAACATGTGTACTGTCTCGTGTTACCACGCTAGTTTTGCCAAGTATCACACATCTCCTGCTTTTTGATAAGACGTGCTAAAAACTGCCTTGAAATACGCCAGAAATAAATAGTCTTCAGTGTCATTATTATGAAGGGTAGTGTTCCTAAAAAGCTACCCTCTCAGGTGCCATACAGGGGCATACACGTTAATCAAACATATAGTCATGTTTCCATTCCTTGCTCTGGCTTTAAATAATCTCCTCTGAACTACCGCCTCAACCTCATAAGACAGAGGAAAAAAATATTATGGGCAATCCATACACAGGCAATCAGAACGGAATGTTCAGTAA
Organism: Hiodon tergisus; assembly: GCA_025775045.1. Taxonomy (NCBI): domain Eukaryota; kingdom Metazoa; phylum Chordata; class Actinopteri; order Hiodontiformes; family Hiodontidae; genus Hiodon; species Hiodon tergisus. The sequence continues at coordinate 11,535 of JAOVYW010003261.1, read as the reverse complement.
CCAAACAGAGATCAAATGCAAGTAACTAGGCACTCCATTACAAGGACCAGCCGGGCACTGTAGAAACAACCAAGGCTTCACTAAGGACTGGGGGAGACAACAACCCTCATAATTAAGCCTGTTCTGGGGGTTGCAAGGGAAAATCCTGACATATCATGGCACCTGTAGGGTAGGGGGCACGGGCATTTAGTCTGTAGCGCTTGGCGGTTGCCTTGGTAGAGGTTGAAATTGAAAGCTGTCCTGTAGCTGAGATGCCTTAAATGATTGCTCACATAAAAAAGAGCGAGAGAGAGAGAGAGAGAGAGAGAGAGAGAGAGAGAGAGAGAGGGAGAGAGAAAATATGAGTGGGTGGAAGATCGTTAATGTAAAGGCATCGTTACTGTTTAAATACTGCTTATTTTATGAATGTCACATAGCTTGAAAAGTGAAATTCTGTTAGTGGCCACAGCACTATTTATCCATAGGAGCAGACGAAGAAGTTGAGTCCAAGAACAAGAAACAAGACCTTGAAACGAGACCATCCTGCCCCCCAAAAGCAAAACTCAGCCAACTAGGTTAGGCCCGCTAGCGGTGTGGCCTGCTAGCAGGAACTGTATCACCAGTCATTCTCCAATAGGCACAGCCATTCATCTGTCACAATCCCCCTATTGCCTGTGAGCATAGTTAAATGGAAATGTTTTGAATCTTGCTTTAAATATTTAAACTGTCGGATTCGCTTACAAACTTTGGGAGGCTGCTTAATAATTGAATGAAAGGGTATACAAATAGCATAGATCTACAATAATCTGTATACATTTTAAATTAGTGTGATAATACCTGGGCTATTATTTATGGGATACACTTGTAAAACACATATGTATAGTGTGGATGCTTTGTTTACTTAATTCAAAGTTTCTGGGACTAGATTTGATGCTTAATAAACACAATGGTGGGTTAGTAAGTATGGTATTTGTGGGTCAGCAGTTATGGTAAATGTCATACACAGGGTGAATGAAACAATGTACCAATGTAATGGAATTTCTGACTTTCAACCTTCTTTGCTGAATATCAAAGAAATAATAAATTAAGTCTCCAGAACAGTCAAGGGGTGTTTTAGTTTTGTTGGCTTTTTATTATCAATATTCATGATCAAATGGAAAAATATTAAAGGAAATGCCACTTACCACATAATGCCACAAATGCCACATGCTTACTTTCAGCAACAGAACAGTTGCAAATTTTCTTGCAAAACAGAAATGACAAACTTTGACAGGAGGGTAAAAAATACTTTTACTAGAATTCCATCGCAATTAAGCACCATAATGATTCATTATTTTCTTTTGTTCTTTTCGCATGGATAATGGCAATTGGGTCACCAGTTGCTTGTCATGCAGACTGTAATTTATTATGCTACATTTGAGGAATACAAAGCTCTTTGGTCTTGGCCAAACACCAGTTTAAAAAAAACGTAGCTATATTGGCAATAATGCACTACCGTGCCTAATAAGATAATACATTAATACCTGAGCTGATAATTGGAAAAGCAGAACGAGAACATTTAAAAAGCTTGTGTGGCTTCATGGCCTACATAATTGTTAACTAAGTGCACAATGGAATGATGTTGCCATAAACTCAAATGCGTTCACCAGTTAATGGTCTGTCTCTGATTACTATTCCTGGAAAATCAAAGCAATTAACAGAAATTGCCCAAAATTAAAGTCAACAGACAAATCTTCCTTTTTCCCCATATTGCTGATATTTGAACATAGGCAGACTTATTTAGCAAAAAGACCTACACTTTTGTACAATTATTATCTTTCGAATTTCCCAATAAGATTCTGACGAGAAAATAAAATAAAAAATAAGTGCACAATGGTATTAAAAAAACAATATATTGTAAATTCCAATTACTGCATGTTATGATAATAATCTGCTTTGATTGTTTGGAAAGCAATAATTCCGTTTGTACCAATTTTGGGATTTTGACGTTAAAATTAGCATTGAGCGGTCAGCGATTTGACTGACCTTAAAAACATGACCGTGACCACTGACAGTAAACTGGAAGCAGCATTTACAGTGTTACGTTTGTTTAGCACCAGGAACTTACTCCAGATGTTTTCTGTTATTCAGGTCATCATACGGAGATGTGTTTACACTACCACAATCACTAACTGATTTTCTTCTTTGCCCTCATAACTCGCAGTGAAAAAAAAAAAATTGTATGTATTTTTTTTCAACCCGTTCTGATTTTATCCAAGCACATAAGCAAGTGCATAATTATAATAATGGTGCTTTTGATTGTGGATTACACAAAGGAAATGGAACTACTTCATTGTTGTCCCACATTGCTGAATTTTGAGAGGTAACTGATCAGTTTATACATTACACACACACACCATCACCAATTATCTCAGTGGCGTTTGTTCTGTAGAAGAGACAGAACTAAAATACAGACCAACACGGACTATAAATCTGTATGTCGTGCACATTAATCACTGCAGTCGGCACCCAGAATCCACAAAACATAGAGACGTGCTAACACAATGTTACCACACACAATTTAAGTGACATAAAACATATTCAAGAAGACTTGAACTTGAGGAAGGACAGCACAGTGCAGAAGTGTAGAATGGCTCAGCTAAAAGCAGAAAGAAGCGGCTCCAGTAGGCACACCATCCCCCTGCACTGGACAACTGAGGAGTGGAAAAACATCGGCTGGTCCAATGAATCCCGGTTCCTGTTGCGTCACGCCAATGGTGTCGGCAAGATTGGTACACGATCGCATCCTGCCTAGTGTCAACGACACAGGCTGATGGCGTTGGTGTAATAGTGGGGTGGTGAAGGTTTTCCTGGCACATGTTAGAACCCTTGACACCAATTGAGCAACTTTTGTAAAACCATGCACCAGAGAATTCAGGCTGTTCTGGAGGTAAAGATGTGTCTTACCCGGTTTTACATGGGTGTACCTGTCAAACTGAGTGATTATGCACTGTTTAATGTCTGGTGTCAAAGGTGTAGTTTTGTAATATAAGGATACATTGTTTCTTTTGGCCACCCTTAGTAGATAACTAATTTGATACAAAATGATCATACATATTTAACAATGCAATATCATTTAACTATGTAATATCAAAATAGATAGCAGTGCTAAATTGTGAACTGATCAGGAAAGAGACAGAGAACTGCATTTAGAGGGATCAGTACCACATCAACTGCATTGTAGAAGGACTGCAACACATGAATTGCATTAAAGAGACACATATTCTTGCTAGTAAGAATTTAAGTGCCAAGTAATTTTTCCGAATGGAACCGTGCGTTGATCGGTTTGCAGGATCCTTTTTTATTTAGAGATGTAAAAAAATAACAATTCACTGAAATCCTGACCTCAGCTTGAATGGGAAGTCTGCAGCAATTGTCTGACCGCAGGAAATCTATTGCTGGATGTGACTTTTTATTCAGGTGCCAGTTAAACAGACAAGCTGCCTGTGTGCCATCTCTAAATAATCTATTAATGCGTTTTTCCTGCAATGCTGGGAGAGCGACGTGTTGCCTGGAAACGTAAATGATGTGCAGAGGGTACAATCAGACTCATGAAACATTACATTAACCAATCCACTGATCCATTTTGTATGCTTTGCTCAGGATTAAAATGTAAATAACCCTCCGAAGAAAAGTCTAGCGTAATGGCCAAGAGATGCACAAGCATCAAGTAAACAGAGATACAGACTACAATACATATTATATGGATCCTTTTTTAGGAGGCAGTTCCATGCCCTGCTCCATTATAACTAGAAACTGACAGGACTGCATACTAACCAATAAGCGTTGAGCATTGTGGCACAAATGATCGATTTGCAGGTGGTGGCTGGGGGAATATTCCCGGGGTGATTTTAGAGATGGCTTCCACCAGATGACATCTTAGCTTCACGTAAGTTCCACCTGTATATTTGTCCCGGTTACAGGCTTGTTCTATAACAAAAAATCCCCTCCACCTCCTCCTCCATCAAGTCATTCACTGGACAGCCTCTTGAGGATTCCTTATGTGCTTGACCGCATAAACAACACTTCCCAGAGTTCATTGTGATTCATTTGTTTGCTTGCTCAGCGGCAGATGCAACAGTTGTGCTGTCATGAGGAAGAAAAAAGGTTAAATCAGTTTTTCTTTAAGACACAAAATCGCGAATAGATTCTTATGGGATCGTTTCCCCATCTCTATAAAAGATTCAGTGACACAGAAATATTTATTATGACATCCCTATAATTTGCAGCCTCTGCCCACCCTACTGGCTGCCTGTGTTCTGACCAGCCAGCTGGGTGAATCCCTCTACTCTGCTACACCACCTGTTATATATGAGACACATTAGTCATGTGTTAATGTTTCTCTAAAATCTAAAACTTATGACCTTAAAGGGCATTGAAAGCTATTATAGAGGCTAAAGCTGGGACCAAATTAAAACTTAGGCAACCTGCTCATCGTACTTTATAAAACTGTATTCAATAGCCTCTTCTTTTCATGAGTACAAAAAATAAGATAAAAAGAAAATGCTGTTTTAGCGGGTGGTCAAAGTTTTGATTTGCCTGTGTAAACCCAAACACATACAGCTGAATTGACCTTTATTTTAACATAAGAAAAAACTCTCTGTCTCAGGAATAGATTAAATTAATTAATCTAAACTTAATTTGTTCAAAATAACTACAACCTTAACTTAGACATTTCAGTCTAAAATCTGAAAATGAAATGCCACAATGTCATTTTAAAACATAACATTAAAACGTAGTTTTAAACCGGCCTTCGGCCTGTTATTTCAAGTGTAAGGACATCAGCCATTTTCCAATATATTGACTTTTTTTATTATTATTTTAATTTAATTTCTTTAGAAACACACAACTTGCAAAAAGAGGCATATTAGGAGCAAAATTAAGTGAATATATATCAGAGGTAGGCCTACTTTAAAATATAATTTAAAAAAATTGTGTTACTGTCAAACCAACAAATGGTATCAGAGGCTTATTAATTCAGAAGTGGTAATGGTAATATGAAAATGTATTAGCATTAATGTGTTCAAGCTGGTGACCAGCTGAAAATATGTTTTGGAACATGGTCAGTGGTTGACCGGCTAAAGTCAGCTTGACCAGCCCATGACCAGGTTGACAAGTTTTAAATCCAAGCTGGTTTAAACTGGATTTTCCAGCAGGGCAGGTTAGTGATTATATTGAGTTATCCAAGATCGTATTTCTAATTACAAAGTTTTTTCATAACAACCTAAACCCAATGGGTTAATTATGCATGAACTTCTTTCTCTTTCCAGTTTTCATCATCTGTTGAGTGACCCCTTAAGCTGTGAAGAAAAACAAAAACAACAAACAGCAAACAAAAAACCTAAACTCCACTATAATTGTTTCCATTCAAGTCTGTTAGCTCTGAGAAATTTAATCATTTACTAAATTACATATTGGAGATGTTAGATTTTTTTCTCTCTCTCCAACACAGCCAAAAGCTCAAAATTCTAATTATTGTTTCTGTATTTCCATAATTGCCCCTTCATACTCTGCAGTCTTTGAAATTTGAACAATATTATTATGGGTCAGGTTTAATGAGTTATAAGATTTCTAAGCATTGCCGAGTTCAAATCATTATAAATATATCTTCTTTTTTAGGTTTGTCTTCAATGCATTTTAAATATTTCATACATTTTTTTAAGTAAGGTTTATAATGAAGAGTGAATAAAAGCCTTCCAATGCTCAGGGGTTCTTGTGTTCAAGGGTGCCTACTTTTAGACATGCAATACATTGAAATATATACAAATAAATATGTTGTAAATAAGAGGTTTTTACTTTCCTTGCTAAAATGTGATAAATCAATTCTTATCAAAGATATCCCAAAGTTAAAGGAGGACCTATTCTGTTAGTCAGTCACTCTGTTATTTAAACCTACCACGGAATATGGTACCAACGCACCGTAGATCTTTTGATTGGTGGAGTCACGATGGTTCAAACAAGAATACCATGCTGTCTGAAAGAATCAAAAAATGACGTGACACAAAGGGGAAATTCTCTATGTTTCTGTCTCTGAATTTTTCCAAAGTTAAAGTATCCTAAAAATAAATTAGTCAAGAATAATGAATAATAAATTAATGTATATTAGGCGAATCACTTTGTAACTGTGAAGTCAGCAAATCCTGTTTGTAAATGTTTTGTTGAGAAAAAGCTGTGTGGGATTAAGTTATTTCACAAAACATAATTAATTAACGTTCTTCTGAGAACGGATTAATACTTAAAATCTCTGGGTGTATCCTGTCATAAATGAGACACGGATACGTTTTCAGGCTACTGCTTAATTACATTTTTATCTTTTGTTTATTTTTCTGAAGCTCTCATCTAAGGATGCCTTTTAGTGCAAAACACAGTTTTGATTTGCCTAATTTTCATCTTAATTTTCATCCTGCTTTTCAATCCTAATTTTAGTCAGGTATCAAAACTTTCACTTTTATTAATTATTTATCTTTTACTAATAAACCAATGCTGCGTAATATTTCTTTACACACCATTGGTCACTGGTCAGTCACTGGTAAGTTATTATATATTTTATATATAATAATATATTATATTTCTATGTAGCTGCTTGATTGTTTTTAGCAACATAGTTCTGCCCCGGGTTTAAATTATTCGGCAGGATCCAAAATAACTGTTGATTTTTAATTGAATTTGCTTAAATCTGCAGGTTTCTCTCCCAAAATAAGTCTTTCTTCAAGACTTGGTGTTTCCAAGCAAGGGAGTTGCTGGAGGTAATGGCCACCCCGGTTTCCAGTACTACAATCCCCATGAGACCACACAACTAACATTAACCTATTGGTCGGTAGGATTTAAAAACCAGGGAGCGGAGGGCTCACTGGCAGTCCGACATGGAGTCAGTACGTCTAAAGCAGACATTGGTCTGGGATTTATGCTCGCGCAGAGCTGTTTTTGTTTAAGTATGGTTACGCGCCTCTTCCTCACAATGCATTTGTGTCCCTATCGAGCCCTTTTTGTGGTCACACCCTATGACTAACCACAACACATTACTCCAAAAAGATGGCCGCTGCTTAAGTTAACCTGTATTCTTTATTCCATGAATGCAGCCTACCACTCATAAACCATATTTGTTCTGGACCTCTAAGCACATTGAACACAGGTTTACGTTTTCCTACCTTGACCAGGCTGAGAATGAATGCCTCCTACCACTTTTGACCTTGGGGTTGGGTGTGCCTTGGCAGCTAAAACCCTATTGACAGAAGTGCCCTAGACCTGAGTGCTCCTCCCTCAGAAATCTCTTTTCCCTCTATACCAAGTCACTGAAAGCTATCACTTCGTCTCATTGTTTCTCAAACGACTTGCATGTAAATGGCTTAAATAGTGTAATTTCACCTTATGATACTGCCACCAGTTTTCCTGAAATATTACTGTTTTAGTTTTGTCTTTTTCTAATGTATTGTCTTTGGTCCTGCAGGAAAACATTTATAAATTGTGATAAAAGAGCTAAAACAATAAAAAGATAAAATTATAAAAAAAATTATATCAAATAATAGTAGAGGCCTATACTCTAAACTGAAAGATATCTACATTTATATTTAACAGCTCAGTCAAAAACTATAAGACATGACATGATTTCACAAACTATACTGAACTTCTTGTTTGCTCACTGTAATCTTTCTTAAAGAAAATGTTCTTTTTCTTTTATTCATAACAAATACAGCAATCAAAAGAAACATGTGACAAAAGCAACAGGTAGAGGAAGGAAAGTTGGAAGGCAACTATACAGTACAAAAATAAATTATTATTATTATTATTATTAATTAAATAATGCCGATAAACCTTCTCATATGGCTCTAAACAGGATCATTATCAACCCGGGGCTGGGGAAGTTAAAACAAAACCAAATACGTTTTTATAGTCGTGGTATCTTTCCACTGATAAACATTTTCTCAGGACCCTGTCCTAAAAATGTTTGTGGCTTGTTTTTCCTTTTTCAGTATAGAAAAATATTGTTGGTCACAGTACAATTTTCCACAGGGGTCTTACTAAAACTTTTGGACCATCACGGAATAGTTTGACTTGAATATGTGCTTTAGATTACTGCCAGCCAGTATTACTAAATACTGAAATACTTAAATTCTGATCAAGATTTCAAGATAGTCTGTGAAATCATGTTTTCTCGGGGCCAGGGTCTTTCTTCTCCCTGCCGCCGGCTCAGCATTAGCTGGGTATTCTCATTAGTGAACTTTCATCCTCAATGTAGCTCTCTCTACAGGATAATTACATGATTCTCACTCACATTTCTCAGAGACTTCTGGAAGGAGAACCTTTGCTGTGAGAGTATCTTAACTGAGATTATTCAGGGTAATTTTTTATAATGAACGCTTGGTTTACGTTTTATGTATATGTAAAACACAAGCATATATTTGTAAACAATTGTTGACAAAACTGTCAGTGTTATAGAAGAATATGTACATGAGTGTTTGCTGATTTGTGTCTTACAGGCTCCGTAGGGCTTTTGGTCATTTACATCTAGAGGCATTATCTCTACATAAGAAACAATTAAAGATTTTTTCAGAACACCAGATCAGCCTGTCCAGGTAAAGCGTTTACTTACTAAGTGAATAAAACACTTAATCTTGGTATAGGCTGTCCAGTTATTCTCATGTAACCTCTATTGTCCTCCCAAGCTTCACAACACTGATAAAAACTGACATTTTTTTCAACCCAGCTTGACTTTCCAAATAATAATTGGAGTCTCAAAACCAGAGTCTGGCTGGAATAATTGGAAAAAAAAAAACCCTGTGCAGGGTTGTCCAATTCTTAAAAGCCAGGCCAATTATTTCCATGGTGAAAGACTCCTGGTACCAGTCCAGAGAGACAATATCTAGTCTAGCTGGAGTGTGCTTCTTCCCTATCTGGTAACAGGTTTCAGAACACAGTGTAATTATCCCTTCAGTGCAAGAGTCGTTCTCGGTGCAGTCTGACAGCCAAATACTTTAGAGTCAGGGTCGCACAAAGTATTTTTTGTTTGTTTGTTTGCAACACCTGTAGTAAATAATTAAGCCCCATAAAGAGTCTGTTACGGGAGGCGAATTCCCCTCTTTGTGCTCCAGCATACGAAACCTGCCTTAGAGAGGCCACTAGGAGTTTTTATACATTTACAAAAGGTAATTAGCATGTTTTACATCTTTTTTAAGAATTAGCAGGAGTTAACTGGATTCCCAATAACACAACAGTGATAACTAATTGTGTTTATATATATATAGCAGAGCTAAATTCATGCTATTTATTTACACGTCTTTACATGTATCTTACAAAACTGATCAAAATAAATAGCTTTTAAAAAAAGTTTTTAAGATGTTATGTAAATTACGATTTAAATGAAAAATACACGTCTACATGTGAGCCATGTTTTCAAACCACATCTTCATCAGCAGGTATTAAAAAACATTTATCACAATTACTTATATGCATTCATCATGAAAATAACATAAGTATTGCTACTTATGAGAGAGAGAGAGAGAGAGAGAGAGAGAGAGAGAGAGAGAGAGAGAGAGAGAGAGAGAGAGAGAGAGAGAGAGAGAGAACATTGTGGAGTGTAGCATAGATAGAATTAATACATATATAAGATTTGTTTTCCCTATTTTTTTGGTTTCTTTCCCAAATTAATTTAGAACTTATACATGGTCATTGCTCAAATCGAGCCTGTTTGATTTAATATTTGTTCCCTATCTTATTTATTTTTTTAAACCTCTTTTTAAACCTTTTCTTTACATATTTTTTTAATTTACACCTACTTCTTCTGCTTTGATGGTTGACCTTGAGATCCAAGCTTTTTATGACCTACTTAGACAACCAAATTCATGCTCCCTCACGGGTCTGGAGGTTTACAGTTAAGTATATTTATCTCAATTACATGCGTGTGCATTCCAGCGGGATAGGAATCGACACAGTTTACGTTTCACGGCCATGCAGAGATTTCACTCCTCCGTCTGCTGGGTGAATCACTGGGAGGCGACCTGGTGAGTGAGAAATCATGGCACTTTCATTAACTCAAAGTCAATTCACCACCTCTAACCAGCCAACATGACAATGGCTGCGTTTTCCTGAGCATTTTTCTGTTATCATGACATGTCAGGATACCAAAGAGCACTACAATTACAGGGTATGATTGAAAATTCTTGATCTTTGGTAGCGAATAATGAAATGCACACCAATAGCCCCAAAGACTCGTCTCGTCTGGGTCCTGCATGAAAGGTCATGTAGACCCTTTTTTATGATCATCAGGCTTGGGACATTTCAGATGTTCCATAATATTTAAATGAGCTGTCCTATTTTTGCCCGTTACTAAGGTACTTTCTGCTTCTGCGTGTAACTACCACCAGCTATGTGCTCTCTATAACAGATATATTATACAGGACAATATGAGCAGTCGAAACACAATCGAAAAACAGTTCTCATCTTGGCATGGCTTTACAACACATCCTTAAATTCATAGTAAAAACCATTGATGAAAACTAGAGATTATACCATCAGGGTCAGTGAGGTGAGACTAACGGTTGTCTTGTCCAGCTGCCATATATGTTGTTTTCAAAGACACACTTTATCAGTCAGGGAGGGCTTGATTACGAAGCTACCACAGAACAAAACATACATTTCTCTGTAGAATCCAATCAAAAATGTTAGCGTTACTTTACTTAAACACATATCTGCCAGGTATAACATTTCACTTAGCTGTGCATATGCTAAATATTTTATAGAAAAGGCAGACTCATGTTTAAGAATAATAAAATAATTTTCTTGGTTCCAGAAGTATTCAGAATTCATGACTGCTAATTAAAAATCCTGGCGTATAGTGGCGTATCCCTGAGCAAAAGGCTCTTTATCACATTCCAGAAAGCTTTAAAAAAGTAGTTAATTCAGTTGGAACAGTTTGGGTAGCAATTTTTTCTGAAGTCCTTTAAGAGAAAACAGGGATGTGTGTGCATGCCGTCTTGAGCCCGTTGATGTTTGACACAACAATACACATTCACGAATAAAATATAGATTGCATATGATAAAAAAGTTATTATCTCGTGCCTGTTCAATTAAAGAATGAATTTAACATTACATTTCTTAACTGCCATAATGAGACCACAGAGAGAGGAACGAATCATTTTAATAGTGCGGTACGCCAGTTCTTGAAACGCATCAGCCACCTACGAATTGAAATGTAACAGGTACTCTGCAATGCTTGAGATCCTATAGGGAAATGCCAAAAATGGAACAAAGAAGAAAACAGACTTTGTCCAAGAATTAATTGGATGGGTTGAGATGTTGTGAGGGCAAGCTGTGTTAACCTGTTCAGCAGTTTGTTGTGACAACAGGGCCAGGTCCCTGCCACTCTTCAGAGGGAACCAAGAAAAGGCTAAACAACTCAGCCACATCAGCTGAAAACAACTTGAAAGGCTATAAATGAGCCACCTTGTTGCTATTCTGCTCATCTTCCCGCCTCTCCACCACACCAGCCAGCCAGAAGTGTAAACTCTTTCAGAGGTCCTC
>JAOVYW010003260.1:0-14221 GCA_025775045.1 Hiodon tergisus | reverse complement strand
CGTGCCGTAGAGGGCGTGTGGGGGGGGGGCGTGCCGTGGAGGGCGTGTGGGGGGGGGGGCGTGCCGTGGGCGGGTGGAGGGCGTGCCGCCCCCTCCACATGCCCAGCTGTCAGCTCATCTGCTGCGTTCCTGCCCAGAGCCGCTTGGCGCTGGGTGGCTCCCTCTGTGGTTCCCCTGTTCCCGGCGCTGCGTTGACACCCCTCTCCGCTTTGGGACCCTGCCTTTTGGCACCCCATCCTGTCTTGTGGGCGGTCGCAGTACAGTCACTGGGGCTCCTCTGACATTACCGCAGTAATTACTGCTCAACCAAAGAAACAGCAGCGGCGTGGGAGGCGCTAGCTTCGAAGGCTCGCTGATTATGGCTGACTTGACACCTGGGGTCATTGTTCTTTTTTATTGAAGATGCATAAACAGGATGTTTCAAGGCAGGGTTTGCCATGTACAGATGTGTTGCCTCACCCCTGCCACACAAGACCGGCTCATTAGAGAAGTTTCAGTGTGGGGTGTAATGAGACACACCGTGGGCGGAAGGCGGTGTTCTCACTGCATTCCGGAATGCAGGCGGCAGTTTGACCATTGAGGGTGTGTTTGTGTGTGCGCGTGCGCGGGTCTGTGTTTGTGTGTGTATTTTTGTGCGGGGGGGTGGGGGTTGGTGTGTGTGTGTGTGGGTGGGGTGTTGTGTGGTTGCAGCTGTTGCTGAAGCAGGAGAGTGAAGGAAATTAATTGGGGTTGGTGGCTGATATTTCTGATATTGACTACATTCACGTAGAGAAGGCCTTACCTTTCGCTGTGTGATTGGAAAATTAATCCGCATGCCATTGTCAAAATATTCATTAATCTACGATCACTCGGAGCATACAGTAGCATTGTTGTCTGGGATTTGATTATTAATTATGGGTTGGTCTGTTGCGTTTAGGTGTGATTAGATAGTGTTTCTAACGTGAATGGTAGAATCTTTACCCAGACTGTGCTAACCCCTGGCTTTGCAATGATTGACAGGCCTGCCAAAATTGGGCTTCCGGCCGGCCGAAGCGAAAGCAGCTGTTCAACCAATCGGTGCTGAAGATCCCCTCATGCCCCTTACCCGGCATGGCCACCTTCGTCACGTCAGGCAAGGCCAACTTCAAGGTGATCAGCAACAGGGAGGAGTCGCCTCTGATCGCCTACGACACCACCTCCTGGGACCCCCTGTTCCAATCCATCCAGCCTCTTTCGCTGCCGGACGGCCCCGGCCACGCCCCCGGCGCCGCCCACGAGACCCGAGCCAGCGTCATCATGAAGACCTCCGACGTGTCCAGCTCCACCGTCAAGACCTGCTGATCCAGGGCCAGTATCCGTCCAAGGGCACCAAGGTTCTGTCAGAAACACTGTGGGCCTAGGCCGGGTCTGTGGAGAGTGGGGCGGAAGCAACCCACCCTGTGTAAAACAACTGCGGGACGGGGGGGTACCCTCTTGCGTTCTTTCGGAGGATACACCGAAATCAGGTCGACCGGGTCTGCGGTCTCAGAGGAACTTTTAAAAGCTCACAGTATGGATTTCTGTGGACTTCGCTCCCTGTGCTGTGAGTATGTAAATAGGTGAAATACCTGCTAATTGCAAACGGCCTCTGCACCTTATTGAAATCGTATACGCGTACTGAGCGGCGACGCGTGGGGCCGGTGTAAGGACCTCTCAGGTGGTGACCGCCAGTTCTGGTCCCAGAACCGCTTGTTTCACTGAGCTCCTGTCCAGTCCAATATTTTTAAAACATGCCCTTTTATTATTGCTTTTGTTTTTTAAATTGGTTTAAAAAAATCTAAAGATTTCTCAGAACCATAGACCCAGAATGTTCACCGCACGGGCGGAGTAACCCCCACCAGTGGACTTCCGCCCGCACTGCGTCAGCGCGCTGGGTGGAGGGGTTGGAGGAGGCTGGTCAGTAAGCTATTGAAATGCCTGAAAGCGCGTAGTTTCTGTGAGCAGTTTGTTTTGCATTTGTACCGAAAGTCACGTGTGCCTCTAAACAAAATGATGTTGTTCTTTATGATTCAGTGAGTTTCAATGAATGAGTGCGTCATTATCAGATTGTTATAGATTTTCTACTATCGCACAGTACTTGGTGAATGGTGCACCTGGCTTTTGGGGAATTTTTTGCAGATTTGTTGAACTGCAAATTTTGAAAATTATGTTTAGACTGGTTTAATTATAATTTCAGGAATTTAAGAAAACTTTTTAATTGTCTGAAGTTATAACGGGGACGGATGCAGCAGGCCACAAATTAGAACACAGTCTCCAATCACGTCCCTTTCCCATCTCCTTCAGGTGTGAAAAACGTTGTCTGCTTTGCCTTTTTAATCCTTCTGCAATGCATTGAGGAAGTCTTGCACAAACACTGCCTCAGGTGATTGACAGATGAATCATAGGAGCATTAGTTAGATAATTATGACATACACTCAGTCTTTTTATTGGGTATAAGTTGCACTACTGCTGTGGGACGTGGATTTCGGGTGTCTATTCTCTCTAGCCTCTCCGGTGGCCTAGTCGACAAGGGCGGGACTGAGCGCCAATGAGGTTCCAGTCCAGTTCATGTCATTGGTCGATGGAGAGCATGGCGGCGCGCGCGGTTGGCTCGGAGCCTTCCCATCGCCCTGACCCTCCAGTTCATGTCATTGGTCGATGGTGAGCGGGAGAGCATGGCGGCTAGCACTGCGCCTCTTTTCTGCTTGTCGCTGAACCTGTTCTGTCGCTGCAGAATGTAAAAGAGACGGGTGTATTGGAGAAGAGTAGTCGTACTTTCTCATCTTTCCTGTGTGTAGGGGGGCTGGATTCTTAGCGACAAACTGAGATGCATTTAGTACAGTTGGTGATTCCAAAATGGGGAGCCAACCGAATAAATATATATACATATTTTTTTTTTTAAAGACCCGAAAAGAATGTGTAAAGAGACGGGGGAAAGTTAGAACAGGAGGCTGGAGGTCACAGCAGAGCCTTGAAAATTCATCTCCTCAGAAGTGGTTTTTTTCTGGAGAATATCAAGAGCTTGTTTACCTTGTGGGGGGGGGGGGGGCTCAAACCACCCCACCAGGCAATGAGCGTTCACGTTGATCTTTCGCATTTGTTTTTTAGACGATTGTGGAATCTGTCCTGAAAGGGCAGAATTGGAATTGGAATTTGGGGAAAGGTGGGATAGATTTAAGGTGGCGCTGATAACGGGTGGCAGTGATGGAGAGTACCAGGGAACTGTTGTAGCCCCCAGAGCGGTAATCGACACAGTTCTAGAGGAATTATCTGCTTGTATGACGCGGTAACATGTGTACTTTGCTCTGGATAACGGCGTCACTATTAATTAATCCGGATTGAAAAATTGTTTAAAAAAAAAAAAAGGCCAACTTAATCTATCTGTGACCTTTGACCTCTGGGGAGTCCCTTGATGGTTTGCAGTACTGGCCTAGTGGAGAGATTGTGATTGTTTTTTAATTCCCATGATCAATGAAATCTTTTCCTTAGGCAAGCGTTTTAATTTTTTTAAAGGGAATATATCAACCAAGGGTATTTCTTTGTAAATGTTTTTTTTTTTTTAACCAAAATTATTTTATTTTTATTTCTGTTGCATTCACATGGCACATTAATTTTGCAACTTTTGTAACACTGTACAGATACCAAACTTCTAATAGCCTAAAGATATAGCCTTATCTGTCTTTTCTGCGTGCGTTTCTGTTTAAATGTATTTATATGCCCATATACACCCCCCCCCCCCTTTGTGTGTATGTGTGTGTGTGTGTGTGTGTGTGTGTGTGTGTTTCCATAGAGAAGCAACTACTATTAATCCTGTGGATCATTAAATATGCAAATTTTGATGAAGATATTTTTTTCTTCAGTCGTATTTATTGCACCAAATAAAATCTAGGTACTTCCTGTTTAGGTGAATTTTGTGAGGCTGAGTGTTTGTGACCATGGGTTTCTGTGCAAAGATGGGTAAAGTTTATACAGATTCATTTCTCCTGAGCGGCAACCGATTTCAGCTTGCGTTCCTATTGTCACACAAACTGGTTTCATTTTTTACATTTTTGGTAATAACCCTCTCAAAGCAGTAAGATGTGTTTACTTATCTCTACCTTCATGGGCAATCGGCTTACAGTCAATTTGTCGAACCCTAGATAGGTGTTATTTTTCTCTGATTTCTGTCAGGGGAAAACCTCTCCAAAACTCTGTGTGTGAGTGTAATAGACGTGACATTTACCACAAGCACACGTTCCATACACAAATTTACACAGAGGCTTTCAGTACTTTCTCCAGAAATAAATAGTTATAGTTGAAATAGTAAACGAGTAGATTACGCTGTTTGTTAAACTACTGTCTTATATTCTTATTATTGTTACTTAAAAGCCAGCTATATCGCTTCTTAGTTATTGTTAGCTAAAATATTTGAAAATGTATATGTTCAAACAGCGTACAATAGCAGTGAAAACGCCATCTACTTAGTAAGCGAGTCGTTACTCAGAACTTTAATCTCGTAGCAGTGGTTGCTGTAAAATTCACAGTCACAATAGCATTATGATTAAACCTTGATGCCTTTTGGCTCGATGGCGGAAAAGAAAACGGATTTCAGGAGTAGCCTACTGTGGAACTGCGCGATTTTTCCTAAGTACCAGCTGAGATTGTCTCTGGGACTGCCAACGGTGCCTGGTCTGGAAGCTGAAGAAGAAATGCGATTAAGAGACGGAATTTCCACTTCCGAAAGGTAAGAGTTTCGGACTTTTATCATGCAATGCTAAATCTACCTACAAGACGGGCAGAGTCACGGACGCTCTGTTTCTTCCTCCGGTTCTGATGTCTCGCCCCCAAAACTCAGTTCTCCCCCGCAGAGTGTTATGGTCGGAGCCTGCACCTCACGGTCCAGCCCGTTACAGCCCTGCCCTTTAATTAGCGAGGAACGGCTGGATTGAACCACAACCCCATGAGACAGACCGCTTCTGCCCCAGATGGCTGTACTCAAAACACTTTATTACAGCTGCTTTGGTGTATTGAATGGGATGGTCTGGATCTCCGGGTGGCAATGAGTCATTCAGAATGATTAAAGTCGATTCTGGACATTTTCCCCGGGGCAGTGATGGGTCACAGATATCTCTGACATAAACATGCCCTATTATCTTTCAGCAGCGTCACCGCGCCAATAGCCTCTCCCCCATCTGGAGGTTGCTACAGGGCCTCGTGACATGTAGTCTGAGCTGTTACGCTCTCCTGTATTATCTCCCATCTCCAACACCCACCGCATCAGGGTAGGACAGCGCACATGCTAACAGAAGATCACATCCCATACAGACTGTATTGTCAGGTGGACAGGACCTGACAATACAGGTGTGGTGATTAAATTTTTTTAAATTTTATTTATGTTGATCCCAAGATGAAACGTTTTAACTACAGGTTCAGTTTCTCACAGCAAATCATGGTGTGTCCATTGTAATGTTTCTTTTCAAGTCAGGAAAAACTTGCTCAACTGTAACATTTGCTGAAACTTGAGGTGGTTCTTTATCGTGTATAACTCGATTGCAATGATTTGTGCTTTTTTAGTGGGGGAGGTGTGAGGCAGGGTGGCTGGCTGTAAGACTTGATTGGCTCCCTCTCGAACGTTCCGGTTAATAGCTGAGAGGGGTGGCGTGTGATTTCGTGTTGGGACATGTCTTACTTATAGAACGGTGTTAATTCTTCCTAATATACCGGAAAATCCCTGACGATGGTTTGTTTGGCCTGAGAGGCAGGTGACCCACTCCGTGATTGGACTAGGAGCCGGGACACGGCTCGCAAAAGGGTCCCAGTACAGCATTTGGGACTCGTTCTCCTCAGACTTTCGGCTGCTTTTCGTCAGTGCGCGACGGTCGTCTTGACAACCGAGTTGCAGATAAGGGATCGCACCGGGCGAGGCGAACAAAGGCTGAAGGCTGTTTTCACTCCTGGCGCGTAGGAGTCAAATAAGCGCTTACTATCTTGCCGCTGATTTATAGAAACATCCACCCGTATACCCCAAAAAGCAATAAAGCTAAATGTTTACATCATACAACAAAATATTATTATTATGAATAATTATATAAATTTTTCTTCCAACTAGAACAGTTTCCTGATGTAACCGGATGTAGTGTAAACATATGAGTTGTTGAACGAATTGACAACATCGAATAAAAACCGGAAGCTGCTAACAATAAAACTCCGTTCTCTGTCGATCTTAACCATTTAAAAAAAAAAACGTATATAAATCTCTTTGATTTTCAGCGTCAATTAACACTGGCAGAACGCAACACTAACGTTATACAAATATTGACACTGTGATAGAATAACAAAGCCGCGGGAATGGTTGGAATAAAGACCGCACAAGCGAAAAATTGCAGACGAGATACTGGTACCGCTACCTTCTGGCTAATCCATAATATGAACCAATAACCAAGTCACAAATACGGACACTAAATTGGTCGTCACTTGAGAGGATGTTGGTCCTGGATGGATTAAATTGGCGGGAAACTGAAATTAGAAATGGTACGGTACCACTAAAAACGGAATGTTGTTTCTCCCTAAAGGCGAAACGAAAAAATACTAACGGTGGACTTTCGGAAACTTCCATTCTACTCCATGCAGAGGGCTATTGTAGGTTGAAATTTTCGCAAATGAATCATTATTTGAAAGCAGCTTTTACATAGGAGGTTTTTTGATGCTTTTTGCGTTATTGTGTAATTGACTATCATACCTTGAATAAATCGATTAATTTATCATTTTACCAGGCCCCGTTATTTCCTGTATTCAACAGCCGCAAAAGGTGCACGTCATCAACCTGTAGTAGACATGAACCTCGCCATAGGCAATCCGGTTGACAATTTATAATCTCCGTACATATTTAGCACCTTCCGCTATTTTTATTTAATTTGAACAGAGCACGTCTATGGAGGCACGTTGAGCTAAACATTTTCAATGAAAATTTAAACATAATTTTAATTTATTTATTTTGCTTTGAGGCTGTTTCTTCGATTTTAGTTTCGAGTCTCTTTTGACGTGGAGGGCGGGGCGGAGAGAAAAAGGCGCTCAATAAAATTGATACATTGGACTAGTAGTCGCGAATTTCCTCGCTACCAGTAACTAGCCGGCTAACTCAAATAGCAGAAAAAACAATAAATAAATGATAATAACCAGAAATAAAAAACCAAAGACGAACGGAATAGACAATAAAGCCAAAAGAATATAGTACAAGGGGCTTAATCATCAAAGTATACCTCTAAAAGGTTACAGAGTCTAACGGCTTTTTTGTTTTGCATAAGTTTTAATTAGTTCAAGAGGATCACCAATTCCTTCTGGAAATGCAGAAGGATTCTTTAAAAATCTAGCTTTATGTATAAAATAATTAGCCAAAACCAAAATATTATTGACTAAAAATTCAACATCAAATTTGAGGAAAAAACCCCCATATTTTATAGTTTTAAAATCAAATTCAGGTATTACATATTTCAGACTTAACCAAACATGAAGGTCATCCCAGAATTTCTTTGAAAATGTACATACAATAAATGTTCCAATGTCTCTGTGTCTGTTTCACAGAATGCGCACTCATTACAGTCCATATTAAATCTATGACTGAGAAACTCATTACAAGGATAGATATCGTTAATAATTTTAAACTGAACCACTTTCTCCTTCGGTAGAAGAGGGAAAGAGAGAAATCTTGTTCCAATTTGAACCACTTTCTCCTTGCAAAAACAAGGGGTCTCTCTCCGACATTTAAAAGAAAAGCCTGTGCATTTGCTAATGTTCTTAATACCTTATTACTACAACACTCCTCGACAAAACTGATAACAGAAATAGTTAAATTACTCAGTCTCTGTATGGCAGGGGAATGGCATGTTAGATGACTACTATCGATAATAGAGCTAACCCTGTAGGTCACGGCTCCATGTTGAAGGGCACGCTAACAGGGCAAGATAGAAAGCGGAGGTTATTAGCCAATCCCGGACCAACTCTTAAACGGCGCTCATTTTGGCCAGAACATCGGTCAGACACTTTACAATTTCTTAATTTCTACTTCGTATGCTTAACTGTAACTTACCTAGCCAGCTAAATAAGTCGCTAAAACAACAGCAGGCGGTAACGTCGGGTAAAACTTTCAGATTGACGTGAAGGTGAAGGTGTCTTGACGGGTGACCAACTCAGTCCCCCAACTGTGATTTCAGACGACGTCTTTGGGTGCAAGTCCGCATTTGAGGCCTTTGAATAATGCTCCTTCGTGCCACCAGAGGGCGCTGAGCACCCACTCAGTCCTTTCAGTGTGATTTCAGACGGCGTCTTTGGGTGTAAGTCCGCATTTGAGGCCTTTGAAAAATGCTCCTGCGTGCCACCAGAGGGCGCTCCTCTGAGCAGGCTGCCACCGCCGAACGTGCTCGTGCTTTCCCCGTTCACGTGGGAGTCTGCGTCTCTGCAGTAACATGGACCAGATCCGGTGGAAAATCCAAGCCTGCGTGCACGTGTAGTAGTTGGCTGTTTTAAATCAGTCGATGTTCATGCAATTCAGTTTGTGGATCTTACTTAAGCTGCTCTCTTTGGCATCAAACCTGAAGCCTACTGGTTTCTTAACGGTCCTAAATTGACGCAGACCATTTTATCACCCTCCAACCTGATATATTGCTTGAAAGGTGTACTGCACAGTCAAGGATGGGATTCTTTAGGGCGTTTTTTGCCCTTCTGTCAAAATGGTGATTTGGTTTGTCTTGTTTTAGTTTGGGATTTTCTGTTGGGCTTAAGTTTCCGAAAAATGTTTCCTTTGGTTAGTTGGCACCAGACCTAAAGCAAGTAGAAATACTCCAGAGGGGATATGTGAAAATTATATTTTGGTACACTTGTATATCAATTATATATAACTTCTTACTAGATATCTTCTAAATACACTCTTTCGCCCTCTCACAGAATTTCCATAGAGAAATAATTTTTAGATACAGTTACGACGGTCCTTGAGCATTTTAAAATTGTATTTACGTTGGGTGATTGTAGGTCTTCCTCTATCGGCCACATGGGGACACTGTCGTCCCCTGCGATCCTGAGTTGATGCAGATCTTTTTTTTCTCCTCTCCAACCTTGCTGCTGGTTAGATGGTGTAATGACATCACTCTCCACACTCGTGTGAGCGCGCTACGAGAATCACCAGACAGTGATGCCCACTTTTTATTGGACGCGAAAAACACATTCACAAAATCTGCTGACGATTCACCGCTGTTTCCAATGAGTGTGGGTGGGTGACGAACCATTTATATAAAACGCAATAATAATACAATCCATTAAATGTGCCGTTTAGTGCAAATAGTACACGCCTAACGCTGAATAATGTTGTTTATATAAACACGTAAAATGTGTCACAGGAATCGCAAAGAAAGCTTGCCATAATACAGAGCTTTCTGAATACGTAATATCCACACTATTCCTGTGCATTAGTTTACTTGGCTGCTTCGTTCGGAAGATGTGTTTATTTGCATTGTTAATATCGAGAATGTAGTAGCCCGTTTTGGTCGGTTAGCAAAAATATTTTAAAAACGGGACTAGCTGTTGCGTTTCCTTCTCTGCTCGACCGAGGGTTTTTTTTTTTTTTTTTTTAATTGGTAAGGATGAGCTATGCTTCGTGATGGTTTTTAAAAAGTTTTTTATGGGTTGATTTGTGAACATTGAATACGCTCCAAAGCACAGTGACTGGAAGTAGACGCGGTGAACACTCACTGCGTCTAGTTCGCTTTAACGCGACCGTAGCGCCCACGTCCAGCAAAAGCGACGGTCATTGGCAGTCCGAGAGATTTTTAAATGCTCCACTTTCTTGTTATCGGGGTTATGTCATGTCGTCGCAATTTCTCATGCATCTCTTCGTTAACAGTTTGAACGTTGGTATGCATAATACACATTCTGCGGTAGCCACTGTCGAGAAACAAATACGCAAAACTTACGTTGTTGTCTTACAGCACATTTTCACTACAAAAGGTTTAACCCAGAAACGTGACAATCCACCTGAATCCCAGTCTGGTCCCGTTTCTGCAGAATTGTGACTTTTGTATTTTGTCTTAAATTAAGAGGGAGAGGATCAGATTAAGATAACCCCCCGTGCTTTGAAAAATATATTATACTAAATTAACTATATATACACTCGTTAATAAATTAAAAGGCATGTTGGCTCTTGAATGGCACAAGTACTTATAATTGCGCTTATGCAAAACAACCTGCATAGCTCATGATCTTGCTTAAACCTGCACAGTGCTGAAATTTAACTGTGATTTAACGGCGCTTTAACTGTGATCCCTAGGTGTCGCCACGTCTTGTTAGGGGGGTTCCATGCCAGACGCTATTTCACCGAGAAGATTTTTGAAGAGGAAAAAAAAAAGAGTAGCAAATTAAATAACAACCTGTCGTTGGAAACTCGACTCTCCGGTTGCGCCGGGTGCGAATCAGCAACATTTGAAAGGCAGGCTATAACAAACATGTTATTTTATTGTCTTAAAAAGTTACACATTCCCCGTTGGGTATTTCACATACACTACTACGACAGTAAACACCATAGCTACACAAGTAGGGACTTTAAAATATTATAGACATTACAAAAGATCCCTCCTCTCCTCTTCAGCTTTCAGTTATCCTAAGCATGACTGATCCACAGCATTTACAGTATGATACACTGTCACAATTAAAAACAATGTTGGTGGACGTCATTTATAAATCCGTTATGTTAAGGGAAGACATTTCATGGACTGTCGTTATTTCATATGAAATATTTTACAATATAGACAGAGCGCATCCTTTTTGGATGGACTTTGCAGCAACCGGAGACCAGGCATTTCAGTGCAAACGTGTTTTTTACAAAGGCAGTCTCGGCTGCAACACTCCCTCCTCACATCCAACGCGAGAATGAAAACTGGAGGCGATTCCCAAAAATAAATAAATAACTCACAAAATGCAACAGCCATTCGAATGAGCCCTTGAACGGGCGCCCATCTAGGCATCTGACCCACATAGTATATATTTTTAATTTATTTATATATATAACTAAGGATAACGATTTAGATCTCTGCATTGGGGAGGTGTTTATTGAATGGGGGGGGGGACTGCCCATTTAAGCTTCCTGGTTCTATCAGCTTTGTGACGAAGCAGCCTTTGGCAGGATTCCCCCGAGCCCGTGTAACTGATCCCTTATGGAATTTAGTTTTGCCTGTTTTATTTATTTATTTAATAGTGACATACACACCTCCTTTCCCCAAAGCCTAGGCAGTTTGTTTAGGCTAGGCTCAAGTTGTCAAAACAGAATTACACCCCGGGGTGATGCATGAAATAAATGCGTTATTTTTTCATTGTCGTTCTGTAAATCGCTATAAAAGCGAAATAAAGCAGAGTGATTGACTGGAGGCCATCGATGTTCAAGGCTCCATTCCCTTAACAAACACGCTGTTAGTGAAGAACGTCTGAACTTACTGAGTGACGGTTGTGAAGATCACATTGATTTTGGGGATTCAATTTCAGCTGGACTCCCAGCAGTACAGGAAACACTGACTTGTTCGTTTTAGTAACGCGTTTCTCCCAAAAAAGAAAATATATTTATCATTTTGAAAGGGGACTAACTCTGTATTAATGTTGGTCCAGAAAAAGAACTTGGCGTTTCCGCGCAGGAGTTCTATTGGGTACCGCACGCTGACAATCAATTGGATACCGCGCCCTGGAGGTCTTTTGGGTACCGTGCGCTGGAGTGCTAATTCTGTACGGCCGTGAGGTTTATTGTAATGTCACGATAACGTAAAACGGACAAGCACCGTTCAAAAACGGCCACGCTGCTCACAACCCGAGGTTACGGGTTGGATCGAAAGCGAGGTGAATTTAACCTGTCAGATCTCAATCGCTCAGCTGTTGCTATGTGAGTGGACAGAGAGAAGCGAGGGGGTGTTTAAATAAAATTGACTGGCCTGCAGAATAGGAAACAATTCTACACTGGTAAAATAAAGCTTCTATAGAATTAATTGTCTCATTTCAAGACTATTTTTAAAAAAAATTTACACTTTTGACCCTCAAGTCTTAAATAACTCCCATAATCACAAGGTTTTGTTTTTTTTAAATACATGAGAAATTATCCTATACATTCTAATTTTCAGATAAATACCCTTATCGAGTAACAATATGCAGTTATGCTAATTATGAGTTTTTCAGTGTGCAACACAAAGCAGCATTAAATATAATTGGTCAGCTCCGACAAGATAAATGAATCCGTGTGTTACCATCCAAGTCCACCATGATCTCGCATTTCAAGGCCGTGCGTCTACAGCTAGGAGACAAACAAAACCCAAAACAAAACCACGGCGGCTCGTTAGAGATCGGTCACCCTAAGCCACTTCACAGGGTCTCATGACTCCTATTTTGCTCCAACACAATTTCTTCATTTTTCTTAACCAAGGGTCAATTAAAATTCACATCTGTATTCGTAATTCTATAAAGTAAGAATACACGTCAGTATTTGTAATGTCATAAAATAAGAATACACGTCTGTATTTGTAATGTCAAAGTAAGAATACTCGTCTGTTGGAAAGCAAGTTGTATTAGAGGAAAACAGGAGTCGTATAACAGTTTCCTGATGATTAGCAGTTTATTTAAAGATAATTTTTAAGAGAAAAAAACTCCTATAAAGAATTGTATTTATTTGTGAATTTTCAACACCACGGAAATGTGACCAGGCCAGGCACTGGATGTCTGACCTGTGGGGGTTAACAGTCCCGTTGCGGGTGGGGTCTGGCGCAGGCGGTCTTCACACACTGGTGATGGAAGCCAGACAGTTTGGGGATTTTTGCAGTTTCTCGGGCTGGCCGGCACGCGGCTCCGGGACGGCCCGGAAGCTGAAGGGCGGGCCGGTGCTGGCGGTGCCCGCGTGTCCCGGGCTCAGCGCCGGGTTTTGCCGTCGGTTGCTCTCCACGATGCTGGAAGTATTGGAGGCCAGGCTCTCTCGCGTGCTGCTCGCGTGGGGGGGTGAGAGAGAGAAAAGGTGAGAACAAAGAAGACAGACAGAGAGAAAGAGAGATCGATGCAGGTGCAGGTACAGGGCGGAGGAAGAACGCATTTTATTAAGGACTGCAAGCAAAGCGTTAGCATGCAGTGTCAACACAGTAAAAGACCAGAGTCGGATCTTCCACACATGGCTGCCCTAATTCCTTCCAGACATCTGCCCTCACCCCAGCGGAAAAACAGGGGTGGGGTTGTGGGGAGGTTGTGGGGAGGTTGTGGTGGGGTGAAGGACGGGCTTTGGTATGCAGGGGAGAGCCCAGCCATGTTAATAACCCAGGAGTCTGTTGCAGAAAAAAGGTGTTTTTCCACTCAAAGCCCCAGGATAGGACGAGAGTCAGTTTTGACGAGGGACTGATTTTACCCCACGTGGAACGTGAGCGCAGCGGAGCCAAAACCTTCCCACAGAAGGGAACCGCCCCCCGTCCCCAAACACCATCACAACCAGAATCGCAGACCGTAGCCTAGAACCGTGAGGTCTTCTCCTTTGGTCCTCTCAGAGGTCTTGGATCGTACGCTCTTGTTTTTTTTTTGGGTCAGAAAACCAAAGAACATCTATGGGTGGGGGGGAGAAAAACAAGTCATCCACTCTGATGACTTAAAATATCTACAGTTTGTCCTCGAATTGAAGAAGCGGAAAGACTGAAAGGCGTTATTTTTTGCTTTAGTTAATTTCTGCAGCGGTTGGCAGCTTTGTCTGGGTGTCTGTTCTTCCCAGCCAAGACCCATTAGCTGCAGGGGGATTTGGCATTGCCAGCCAGTCGGAGGCGGGGCCCAGCAAGGTCAAATCATGCCTGTTGACCAATAGGAACAGGAGCCTCCATCTGAGTAAACATTCGCACAGTAAACCTCGGGAGGCCGCAAACAGTGCACTCCAAGCCCTATGTCGTCACCTTTACAGGTGTTTGGGAGGCAGAGGGCAGGTGCCATCATGCCTCAGCTAGTTTTTTTTTTTAACCTCCATTCATTACTTATTCAGGTATCTCAGCATAGTTTGTTTACCTCCATTCGTAACTTATTCAGGTATCTCAGCATAGTTTGTTTACTTCCATATGTAACTTATTCAGGTATCTCAGCGTAGATTGTTTACTTCCATATGTAACTTATTCAGGTATCTCAGCATAGTTTGTTTACTTCCATATGTAACTTATTCAGGTATCTCAGCGTAGTTTGTTTACTTCCATATGTAACTTATTCAGGT
>JAOVYW010003259.1:33818-46841 GCA_025775045.1 Hiodon tergisus | reverse complement strand
CCAGGAGTCCCAGAGTGGCGGCACAAAATTGCATAAATTGTGGCGAAAATATGACAGTTATTGGTGATTCCAAAGAAAACATGAATCACTGAACCACTTATATGCTATGGTGGATAATCTTGTGTTCTAGCACTAGGATTGTGCTATTTTAATTTTAATTTTCTTTTTTAGCTGCTTTTATTTTTAGTTCTCTGTATGGCAAAATGCCCTGAAGAAATAAGATACGCTGGACAAAATGGGATTTTGAGGAATTATCTTTTCTTAATGAAATTGGCTTCTCAGTCAAGGACATGTTATCCCAGCAACTGTGCCTAGCTAAGAGCAGGCCCTGTTCGTTTCATAAGAGGTGCCTGGAGTGTAAGAAATTAATCAAAAAAAGAGGGAAATACGTTGAAAAAAGTGTTTCCCAGATATGAGGAACCAAGGCAGGGGTAAGTGTGTTTGATCATAGCGCCACTACCGGGACTGGTCCGCTTAAAGACATCCGCACATCCGATCTTCTCGGATCCACTAAACGATTAGTATGTCCCTTCTCATTATCTTTCAAGTAACAACAGCTCTTCCTGCCTCCGTCTTGTCACTTTGTTACTTTCACATGCCAGCACTGGGTGTCAGATTGTCCCTGACCGATAATTGCTTTTAAAAAGATCGCCGAAAGTTTGTTCTGCGGTTATAATCAGTGGGTCTCTTTCAGAAGTCTAATTTTTAATCCATGAGTAGAATTTTCACAAGGGTTTTGACTGGTCTGCTTTTTTGCCTGTATAGTAATGCCAGTATGTCAGTCTGCGTCTCTGTATAATGTGGATATTAATCACCATGCATAATGTAGATATACTGACAAGGTATGAACAGTCAAGAGGCACACCGCGAGCGTGATTTCGAAGTAGTCATGATAGAAGTCATGCCCATTGTAATGCCCAGAGTATGGTTGTCTGTCTATTCCCTTTCAGTACGGCTGGCAATTATCCGTCTTCCTCCAGGTGTGTCATATCAGAAACTTCATAAGTGTAACCATGCACATTCTCACAGTGCTCCACATGCCACACATGCGGTCCACACACGCGGTCCACACAATCATGCTACGCAGTGCTGATCACTGCGCTCTCACTCCCCATTAGAGGCCAACATCGCCAGGGCTGCAAACACAACTGTGAAGCAAGTTTGCAGAGGAACGCCGCAAGGGGGAGGGCACAACAGAGCTAAGAGAGTAGGGCTAAACAAATGTGACAAGGAAGTGGGTTAAGAGTGCTGTGCAAATGCTGGGCGCGCTGTACGCTGGCCACTCCATTGCTTCTTACGGACTGATGCACCTGACTGATTTTCTAAGAGATTGTTCTCAAACCGGGAAACGCCTTGCTGGCAATCAGCTCCTTGCTGTGCTTATCCTCGCGCAGAGGAGCGGCGATGGGCAGGCCGCCCGCGCGTGTGCACGTGCGCGTGCGGAGAGAGAACAGCGACTGAAAGAGGCAGAAAGGGAGAGAGAGAGCGGGGAGCAATAGTGGGACAGGTGGACCGCTGTTCGCATGCTGAAGCCAGTTGAGACAGAAATGGCCTACTGCTGAGCGCAAGCCTGTGTTTATTGCTGACAGCTCCGAGCTAATAGGGTTCAGAGACCATCGGAAGACGTCAAAGGATTTGCATGTGCTTGTGCGTTTTGTGTGTAATAGCACAATCAGGCCTTGAGCGGGATAATTAGGTCTAATGCTTTTAATTTTTTTAGAGGAAGCTTGACCGAAATGTTTGAACTCTGCAGTATCTTTGCCAGATAATTGAATGTAGATATACTTAATGAAATTTCTATTAAGCAACAAAACTACCCTCATGCCAACTAACAAAAACAACAAACTCTTGCTATCGCGTCACAACCCTGCTAATTTCGCGCTGTGAAACAGCAAAACGCTCCCAATCAAAACTAAATTATCCCCCATCTGTTGGAACACAATCGTTTATTACATGTAAATCTGGTATGCAATAACCAATATGTCTCATTGACAGGCGAGCAGCTGAGGAGCGAGGGGGCTCGGGCGCCAGGTACGCACCATACAGAATGTTGATGAGCGATATGGGCATGACTAGGATGCCCACCAGCATGTCGGCCACGGCCAGCGAGCTCAGGAAGAAGTTGGTGGCGTTCTGCAGCTTCTTCTCCAGCGACACAGCCAGGATCACCAGGATGTTGCCGCCGACGGTAAGGATGATGACGACCAGGATGAGAAGGGCAGGCCAGTTTTTCTCCTCGGCCACCCGGGGGGGGTGGCGGTGCCCGGGGAGGTTGGAGCCCGGGGCATCCCAGTTTAGGCTCTGGTTCAGGTTGATGGAGTGGTTCCCCGGCCCCGGCCAAGCCATCCACCCACTGGGGATGGTGGAGTCCTGGGAGGCCGTGGTGGCGCCGAACCCCAGAGGGCTGCCTGTCATTGAGGGAGTCAAAGTTCACTATACCACTGCTAGTGCTCCAGAAGTCCCCCAAGTGTACAATGATACATAGGGTAGCTGAAGTTTCTGGAAGAAAAGGTTTCTATTGCAATTTTTATTTGCTATTTTCCTATGTGGTGGAATTGATTGTCCATTAACTTCATTCTTGTCAGATCCTTTTCTCTTCTTGTGTCCTTGAGTTATATGAAGCCTAGAACAGAAATGAGAAGAACTTACATAAACACGTTAACAAGCATTAACAAGAAAGGAGAATTCAAAACAAATGGTATTGAAGTAGTGGTCATTTATATTGTATTTATTTAGATACTTTCCAACCTTTTTTACCCGTGATCCTTTTCGAGCCCTGCAACCCTGAGTCTATAGGTATCAGGTGGCAAAGCCAGTGATGGGGGATGGGCGACTATTTAGGGCAGCTCTGTCATTCGTATTTTAATTTTAAAAAATGTCCTTGCTGCCATGATTTGCATCACAACCCGGGGGTCATGAAAGACTACATTTATGTAAAGAAGCAAGGGTGCCTAAGACTTTACACAGTACTGTATAAGTGATACGTAACGTGTAGAACTTGATACTTGACTAGTGGTGTGCAGTGGTTTCTCACGCAAAAAAAGAAACGGAAATCTTAAAGTTTAATACTTTGGGGTATCAATATTCATAAGCATCCATTCAAACCATCTGAGCAACAATTAAACCACTATTTCTTGTTTTCAGTGAGGCTCGTTTGCCTGACCAATCAAGAAGTTCAATGGCCTTCTTACAGAGAAGCTAACTGGCGACGTCTCCTCTGAACTGGTAAAATAAAAACATACAGATTTTGATTTGTTGCAGGCGGGAAGGGCTCTGCTCCTTCTCTGCTTGGAGAAGCGGTTGTTGTGCTGTTCCTTCATTGCAGATCATTGCGCAGGCCATCTGATAAGATCACAATTATGTCAGATTTTCTAATTTGATTTCTTCTGCTTGTGGCAACTGCTGAAGCCACTGATTAATCTAGCAGTAGATTTAATTGCCAACTTGTTTACAAGGCTTCCTTTCAACAAAACATTGGATCTTTTTCAGAGCAAACACTATTTTACATGGACTACGTGCTTTTTGCTATGGGTCGCAGAATAAGAGATTTGATCATTTGAGCTGTTTAATGAAGGCCACTAAAGAGCATCATGATTTACTGAGACACCTGCAAGTAGTTATAAAATGTTATAACTGTGATCTGGATCTGATGGGTTTTATGGCATTATTATCAACATTACACAATTGTGGAAAGGCAGATTGCATTGTCCAATGTGACGTCACCAACATTTAAATGTCCAATGCAGTTTAACATACCATTGCTGCCTTTGAAAGTCGTTCTTTGCTGCGACATGTACGAGCTAAGTTGCGCATACATCCAAAGTTAGGGGACATTGCTGTCATGGTCCCCAACAGAGTGGATGCATGTTGTGGCATCCGACCGCAGGGCATTTACATATTTTGAGCAAATGCTGGCAGGGAGCTAGCGGGGCCCTAAAGTGGGCAGCCTACTTTGCCAGTTTGTTTGTGTGTGTTTGGCAGTCCATGTACTGCTTTGTGCAGTTGCTATGGACTGGCCTGCCAGTCTGGTTCTGAGGCCCAATAAAAGACCCCGTCTCGGTAACCCAACAAAACAGATTCCTCCATTATTGTCTGGGCACCAGGCATTTTAGCACTTGGCACGCTGGAAACCATTAGAGATTATCTGGGCTACAGGACAACTTTTGTCATTAATCTGATTACTGATTACTGGTTTCAGTGTTTCAGGAGAGTCATCCTGGATAGCCGGGCTGTCATCATTTGAAATGTATAAGCAAAACTTATGATATAATCAGGTGCAGAACTTTACTCACTGCTTTTAAAATTAAAAGAAAAAACCCAAAGTGCGGTCCTCCCATGTTGCTCCGTCGGTAATGATGCTACCCTGAACGCAGATAGAGCTCTGTGATCTCGACTCCAGCAGAGCTTCTCTCGGCCCGCCGCTAACCAGTATCTGCTACTCTCCGCTTCCCAGATACCTGCAGGCTGCCCGTTCCATCAGAGCGTATAGGCTGCTTCATCTGTAGTGTTTTAAATGGTGTGTTTTAAAAGCCTTTCGAATCAGAGGAGATGGGATTTTGTAGCACAACAAAAACAAAAACAAAACAAAAATTGTAAAACAAATCCTTGGAAAGGCAAGATAGTGCCTAGAATTGCAAATGCAACGCTGTATTACAGGCACCATGTTACAGTTTGCAGAATGCTTCAGTTTTCTCCCACGGTCTAATGTCTCGCCTAAGGTCTAAAGGTGGATTGGCTGCTGAGCAATTGGCCCTTAACGTGTGTGAGTGTGTGGCTGTCTCTATGCGCCTGTCTGTCTCCTGCTCAGCGATGGAATGACACCTCACACCATATGCCCCGGTGACCTGGTGTGCCACAACCTAAAATAATTACGAAAAATTGAGAATGGTCTTCCCCTTTCGGAAAAAAAAAATCAGTGAATCTTTAATCGCAAATGTATTTAATATCTCATAGTTTCCAGTTATCTAAGCAGTACCCCTTTAGTTTTTTCTCAAGCTAAAATTCACTTTGAGGGTTTGCAGAGATTTAATTGTATGGATCATGTGTTGGATGATCATTATAATCACTTTTTTTATGCAATCCAGCAAAGAAAAAGGAATCATACTACATACATATATTTTACTAGCAGTTCCCTGACTTCATATCTCTAGCATAGGCACTCAGGTAGTGTCAGATTATGGTTGAGAAAGCTTTCACACACTGATACTTACTATAAAAAGTGTTAAAAAATATTGTGAACATCAGCTATACATTTTTTTAAAAGATGTACAGGAGAGAGGATGCTTAAAGACAAAGTGATTTGACTTTCAAAAGGATTTCCCGACAAGCCAACACAGCACAACTGACAAAAACAACATTTGTTATCTTACCCTATCACGGGGGCAACCGTCCAGAATGACTTTGTGGAATTAAGAGGGAAGTTGGACGCTCGCGACCCCTGGATGCATAATCCACAGGTGTCTGCTTTTTACGAAAGGCACTGGCGTGCTTACTGCGCTTTATCTGATAGAATGTTCCCCCAGGCCTCCGTGGAACAACTCCATAGAACGGGGGTCACACCATTCGTTTACGACTGCTTCATACAAGACTCCATTAATCTGTGGTGGGACCGGGTCAGTCAGTGCTTAAACAGGCTTCTCTATGAATATATTTCAGCAGATTTGTATCTGACCCGGTCATTCCATCGTCTCTGTAGAGTGACCCATGCGCGGTCAATGAATACGAGGCTTGGATCTCTGCTGGAAATGTTGTGGTTGTTTTTTTCCCACTGTTGGATGTGGGCACTGTCTGTAGGTGTGCTCTGAGGGCAGTCATTCCTGTAACGAGGATGAGGGAGGATGACAACCGGGATCGCAAACGTACACAAAACTGGGCAAATTATCCATCCCCTCTGGCATCTTTTTAATGCCTTGGGCAGCTAGAGATCTGGTTATTTTCCGAACACTGCGTCTCACCTGTGGGCATTGAGAAATCTATCTCCCTCCTGCTTCCCACTTGAAAGACTTAAGGTGAATTAAATCATTCTAATTTACAAAATGTCTGCCTTTTTCTTTCCCAGTGCGACGCGTTCATCTTTGCTCTACGTATCTTTGTGAGACTAGGCTGCACTGAGAATAGAGTAAACTGACTTCAGCACTGATGATCTCACACAACAGTGACAGTGTTTAAATATCGATTGCCTCCTGTACGTCTGCTCACCTCTCACTGTTCAGTTACTCTCTAAACTTTTCCAGGAAACCTCAAGTGAGGGTTTCAATGTGCTCGTTTGTGCACTTGGAAGAGGAGCGGCTAATTTATTTTCCCTCTGTCTGGGCCTGTATCCGGTGCCTATTATTGACTTTAGCTGGAGGGAAGCATCCTTTTGACTTCAACACTTTTCTTAGAATTGTTTAATGGGTTCAACAACCAGTGTTTTAAAAATGTATTTAAGGCAAGGGTTGAAATAAATGCAACCACAATAAGAAGAAAAAGTTTTAAAAATCAATAAAAAGTCATGAAATATACACCAGATTTGTCAGACTAGAAAAAAATGCATGTGTATTGAGCCCCCCCCAAATCAAGTTTAGCGCTCCAGCTGTATTGGCTGTCAGTAAATACTGGTGGCCATAAAGGAGGTACAGCAGTACATTTTCTTTCAAGTGACAGTTTAATTTATCACAATAATCTGAATACCACTGTACTGTGAAATAAGAACGGTAGATAAAGGCCTCCTTTAAGGTGTTATAGGTTCGGTTTTGTTAATAGTCCCTCAGTGTTGATGGCAGTGTGTCACGGGGGAGAAACTGCAATTATATTAGCTGTCAAAATGCACATCTTGTGGTCACCTTTCATGCCATGGAAAGGCTGGGTAATTTGCACACCTGTCAATGTGTGTTGATTTGCCACCGATGACAAATGAAATAAAGGACGAGTCGACCAAACGCGACAATAAAAAAAGAAGTATAATTGAATATTTGTTACATTGTTTTATTCTTCTCGTGGAATTTTTTTTTTTTCGAAAAAAAAAAGAAGAAGCAAGATGGTCACTTGATGATGCTGGTTCGTGGAACATTGAGATGGCATGTCAGTGACTTGAATGTAAAGTCTCTTAAGGGGCAATCAGTGGGGATTTTTTTTTACACTCCTGTCATTCAGTCGCATGTCACAGATGGCTGTGTACTGTTTCAAAAAGAGCCAGAAAAAATAATAAAAAAAGAGCTAAAATGGTCATCCTTTTTTAGGTGCAGTAGAATTAAATGCATGCTTATCGATCTAATTAGTTCCACGGTAACGCACGGTGACACACGGTAACACACGGTAACACACTCGATAACCAGACTTTCAGGAAGTGTGGTACTTCCACTAGTTTCTGATGTAAACTCAGAGAACTCAGACAGTCAGCCACAGTTGGCTTGACACATCACCATGGGCTGGGATCCAGTACATATAGTGTAGTGATGATGAAATACTGGAAAGTTACAATAGCCATTAGCCAGACAGTAATATAAAAATAGAAGAACAGCCCTCTTCTATATTTTGGAATTATTAGATGTGAGACTTCTTTTTGGCACATTTAGGAAGGAACAGGCATGTGTGGGTTCTGTTTTGTACTAACCAATATTTCAACAAAATTAAAGTGTTTGTATTAACACATATGGTATTTGTATTTATATGTTTGCTGCCTAAATGCAGAAACCTCTTTTCATTATGTGTAATTCCGTCATATTTCGTTTTATATCATTTTAGAACATTTTCAATGTCTGCATTGAACTCACAAGTTCAGGAACTGTGAGGCCAAAAAAATAGCGAGACATCAAGTCATCTAATTTTCAGCAATTGCAATTCGTTTTTGACATAGATCATCCAAAAATCCTAAATAGCAATATTTGTAATTTACTGGTAATTTTACTGGCACTGGTAATTTAAAGACTTGTGTCTGCACTTCTCGTCTGTGGTAACCATAATTGAAGCACCTGTAGCAACCCTCAGGAGTGATTTTTGTTTTGTTTAACAATGGAGCGCAAGGTGGCTCCAGGTGGCAAGAACTCGATATAGAGCGATGCTGACAAAATGTGATTATAGTTCTGGAAAATTAAGCCAAAAACACAAACTAGAATCCAAATAATGACTGTAGCTTCGCATGCCATCAGTTTAACTGAGGCAACTAATTATTCTTTATATCTTTCATCCTCTCATACTGTCTACAAGTCTTGGATCCAAGGAAGGAGGGAAGAAGGAATCCAGATGCTTGTCCTTAGATCAAAGCCTGATCTACAAAGGTTTTTGCAACTTGTTTCAGGTGTAAACGAGGCGCATCTTGGCGTCTTTGAGAAACAGACATGGCATGTACTGAACAGGCGCAAGGGCGGAGAGAGCAGTCTGTCAATCAAGGTGCGCTTCCCAGCTTCACGCATATCTATTTAAAGGAGGGTCGCACAAGTATCATAAACGGGGCCCATTACGTAAATTACTTTTGCGCTGTGATTACTCTGGCAATAAAAAGGAGGTGTAAATTAGCAGGAGTTTACCAAATGAGTGTTGTCAGCAGGAATTCCTCTACAACGGCCGCAGTAATTGCTGCAAGACGGAGACACCGGGAGCTATGCGACGACAAGCCAAGAGTATATTTCACACCATTCGCACCATTTCAGCTGAACACATTATTAAAAGGTAAAGATTAAGCTTTCGTGCTATTAATACACTCCGGGAAAGAATCAAAGACGATCTAGAACCGCCCACACTGCGTTTCCATTATATCAGGGGAATAGTTCACGTTCTCTCATATCTGGATCATTTCGAGCAACAAGAGCCGGCGCACCTGGTTTTTAAAAGTCAAAATTTTGTTGTGTCCTGTCTATTGAGCTGAATGCACTGCTAAGATGCATAAACAAATATTTAAATTCCCCCACAACCAGAGATGATATTTAAAAAAACCATGCAGGAGTTTTATGAGATACCCAATTTCCCCAATGTGATCAGAGCAATCGACTACACTCATATTGTGTTAGTCCCTCCTTCTCTCCATGAACTCATTTACAGGAACCGAAAACATACATATTCCCTGAACATCCAATTTACATTTTCTTCCGGTCGGCAATGCATTGCACTCCAAAAAAAGCTTCGATGGTCATATCTTCATTGACTAAGATTTCGATTTCACTGTCTGTAAATTTCACTTTTTCCCCCCATTGCCGCTTGTAACTTCACCATTTTCCTACCATTCAACTGGGACAATTTTAATCCCTTGGTTCACACACAAAATGCAATAAACTGGGGTTCCATTTGCTGATTGCATAATTAGCTGCAGCCGTCAATTAGACGTCAATTCCGCACACACTCTCCCCACCCGGTAGTCTTTGTAAATCAAGAGTGCTGGGAAGAAAAAATTATTGCAGTGATATCGGCCACCAGTATTCCACCGTTTCCTCAACAGATGTTTGCTGCAAAAAAATCTATTTTGCCCCATTTAATTAAGAGTTTTACCCTAATTGTTCAGGGGCACGATCAGAATCTGCCAGCCAATACAAACAGCCCCCATGGCTGCTCACAATGACTGATTCCCACTTAGTCCGCACAGATTTATGGGTCCGCTGAAATTTAAAAAACCGTAAATAAAGGCATGCTAATGCAGCTGGCGTCGTCGCACTGCCAGAGGACAATGAGTCTCGCTGAAGGTGAGCCCCTCGTTGAACTGAGAAATACCACAGGATAGGCTTCCTTTAAAAATAAAACATTTACGTCACCTTACTCAACAACAGCACGCGTCTTGTGTTGAACCATTAACAGTTGGGAGGGCAACAGTAAAATTTTATTTGGTTAGTTTTATTGTGTTGCATGCCAGACAGCGTGTACAGACTGTCAGACAACAACACAAATCTTTTTGAAACTTCCCCCCGAGAAAAATATTAGATGAAGAAGCTGATTTTCTTTATGAGAACCCTGTTGACGTTACTAGCTAGCTGTCCCACGAACTTCCTCTTTTCAGTCTCTCACCTCTGAACCTTACCGAGGAGAGTTACGTACTTCTAGAGTGGGCACACTCAAGTCGATTGTCCCGTTGTCTCCTCTCGGGATAACACAACTGAGGCTGTATTGTATGTGATTGCTGGGTGCTTCGCATATTTGAACTGGCTTCTGTTACGACTAGGGTTGTCAAAAATATAGATGCAGAGAAAGCGGCAAAATTTCTAAAACGGTTCTGAGCTTCATTATGCATTTGGTAATACTGAACGTATCGGAGCGCTCTGTACTTGTATTATGAAAATTGCATCTTTGTGTCCTTGCCTTAAAAGACGGAGTCTCTATAGATCGCTCACAGAACGCCCCATTCTGGAGGTGAATGTACTAGGAGGACTAGAAGCATACAATCTCAGGCGCTCTAATAAAAGAGAACAGCAGGAGTACGGTGTGGAGGTATTTCGCTTATGAATGGAATGCACTGGACAGCATAAAAGATCCGTCTGAGTCCATGTGAAAATGGTGCTTTAAGACGGTCCAAAACAAAGGAGGACACACATTTAAAGAGGCGTTTGGCAGGGAGGTGCCCTCTTCAAAGAATTCTGACAGGTTAACTCATTAAACAAATGCATCACTTACTAGAAAGGAAGCAAGCTAGCTGATTTAGAGTGAACATGTTGTGATTTACATTGGAAAGATAGTATTTATTCATAACAATAAATTTGTTTTCATTATGCCATTCATTAGTTTGTGCCTATACTAAATGTAGTGGGTAACAACCAAAACAATGGATTTCTTTTGGGGGTGGTATCAAAGAGGTATGGAGTATCGTGAAGTATCGTGACAACCCTAGTTTCGGGCCTGACAGTTCCACACACACAAACACATGCACGTCATTTGGACTTTTATTGTCACATAGATCCTCCCTGTCTGTAGAAAGTAGTTTCACTTCCAAGTAGAACAGATAAACTGAAGGATTATTACGTAATATTACACTAACGGATACTCGCTAAGCCAGAGGTTCCCAACTTCGGACCTAGAGATCACAAATCTGGCTGGTATTATATGTTGCCCAAAATCACTGAGGTACAGGGATTAGATGCACTCAGTTTCAGGAGATTTAGGGAAGCATATAAAACTAACCAGATTGGAGATTTCTTGGCTCGGAGTTGAAGACTGCTGCACTTTGATGGCATTTGGAAAGATTTCCAACCCTATGCAAAAAGTAAGAAGTATTTGATTTGATATCACAGAGATGTTAATATTCATGGTCTTATATGTGGAGAACTTGTCAAGGTGTTAAATTTCACTTGATCAAAATCAGCTATATTTTGCATGGCACAAACAGGGCAGTTAATCATAAAAATGCATTCTGAGCTCACAGGGCAATAATATAAATATTTTATTGGAACTTTAAAAAAGTTTGATTTGTGTGGCAACAGCAAGTTTGTGACAGCGGTTGGGTGATCTGTCTGAATGATTTTTTGTAAAGCAAAGAGCCACTCTAGAGAAATGCGAGAGGCTGTGTATGACATCCACACAGATTCTGTGAAGCGATTTCCACTAAACAACCAACAGGGGATTGTTTCGCCGAAGAACAAATCAGAGGTGTATGCTCAGCACTTGGTATTAATATATAATTTTTCTTATCCTTGGTCTCATGCTGGATCAAAACACTTATTGTTATTTCAGGAGAGAACGCAGACTTCTATTCCCAGGATGCTTAACTCAAATTGGCTTCAAAAACATTGTTTTTCCCCACTAATTAAATAAATGCAATCTTGTTTTTTTGAAACTGTGGGCCCGTAAAGAGGTGACAGTAATTATACTGTAGATCCAGAACAACCTCGACTTCCTTTATCCTTTATGGCATACCCGCATTCTGAGGCATTTGTGCTTTTTGGTGAAAAAGATTATTGTTGTCTTTTTGGTTGGCGTCTATAATTTGCCTATTTTCAAACACCAGTACCCTGGCACGTCTGTTGTAAGGGAATAGTGAAAACTGGAAGATACCAAAGTCTCTGTCAAAAGTGAATTATCATTTGAAAGCAAGTCCTGTGCTTTGTAATGGCCTTTGTGTCATCTCTTTGAGTTTTGTGCATGGGTAGAAGGATTTCTCAAACTGAGAAGGAACAATAGCTACTGCGATAACAATGTACTCCGTCAATAGCTACTGTGATAACAATGCACTCCTTCAATAGCTACTGTGATAACAATGCCGAAATTGGCATAGGTGGACGAAAGTCCAAGAGCGTCACTTAAAAAAAAAAATTCTAGCTTTGAATCATTTTAACTGGTGCTGTTACAGAGACTAACACCCTGGTCCTCTGTCCTGGCGATGTGGATCTCTACAAGGGGCCAGGAAAAACATTTACTGGTCTTTCCTCACACAGTGGCATAAAGGTTTTTATTTATTTATATCCTCTAGGACATCTATGTACAGTGCCTGATAACATATAACATTTTTCAAACACTAAATCAGATAAAATATTATAATTCAAACAAATAATATATAATATTAGATTTTTTTTTAGATAAGATTTCATTTAACATAAAAAATGAATATGACCTTTTTAATTTGACAATTCACACTCTGAGAGGTTCATTGAAAGGGACGCATGTCCCTTTTATGGGCACTGCCATCATGAAGGAGCCTGGGAAGTCGCCCGGAAACGCTCGTTGGTGACCAGCCGTGCAAAGATCTCATGGTCACAGTCGTCAAAATGACACGAGGTGGATTTGAACATGCAAACTCCAGCACGTAGGGCTCAGTCTGCTTTCAGGCCAGTGCCCTTTATCAACAGCCACTTGGGAGTCCTGGGACATTCATTTCTACTCTGTGCAATACCTATAACAAAAAATCAGGGCAATATAAAATATTTTAATGAGACACTTCTCAAAAGAGGGAAGTCTGACCTCTCCTCCTAGCTAATCTTTTCCTGGCTTCCATCAGATGTTCTTTTTTTCCTGTGGTTTTCTTTAGGTCAAACTACAACACGTGGATTGAGTTCTGGAGAGTAAGATATGCCTAGGGCACCCATTTAGATGCCAATCTGTATTGTGTGTATATATATATATATATATATA